>UCOK01018628.1:3386-13741 GCA_900474325.1 Synergus umbraculus | reverse complement strand
AGCTAAAGCATTAAGGCACGTTTATCTGGTCCTAAATATTGACATTTATAAATAAAATGTTTTCAAAAAAATGTATTTTATTTTTACAAAAATTTAAGACCAAATAAACATTCCTTAGTATATTTTCTTTAATTTTAGAAATTTTCAATTTGATATCTCAATAAATGTAGACGTAGCGTTGCAGAGAAAAAAATGTCGATAAGGTAGGAATCGGGTAGGTTTTAAGTGTCCTTATAGGAGCCTATGGGAATAAAATTAGGGGATTGAAACACATAGCATAGGAACAAATTTTGATTAACAAGAAGATAGACAGGTATATACAAGGATAGAAGAGATAAGCAAAAATAAAGGAAATGTGGATTGAAAGGGATAAGAGCGAATTGAGATTGAAAAAGAGATAGAAAGAGTTAGACAAGTGTAGACGGGATATAGGAAGAAATAGAGATGTTGGGATTAAAGGATATAAGAGCGATTTTGAATTACAAGGAGATAGAAAGAGATAGACATGGAAGTAGAATGTAATGTAGATAGAAAGGGATAGAGAACTGGAGATTAAAAGAGATGAAAAAGCAAAGTAAGATTGACAATGAATAGAAAGAGATAGACGGAGATAGATAAAAGACAGAAAGGGGATAGAAAAGAGGAGATTCAAAGAGATAATCGTGAATGTGAATTGATATGGCGATAGAAAGATATAGACGGAGATAAATAGGTATAGAAAAAAGGAGATACAAAGAGATAAGCGTGGATGTGGATTGATATGGAGATAGAAAGAGATAAACGGTGATAGGCAAGAGATAGATAGTGACTAGACCCTATCTTTTTCTACCTTTTCCTATCCTTCCCAAAAAATTTGAATATCTTCCATTTGCAAAATTTCCTTATTTTTCTATCCTGACATATCATCAATCTCTTTTATTTTGCGGCTATCCGCGATCTATCTCTATCCCTTTCAATTTCTTTGTCAGTATAATCATTAATCTATATTGAAATGGATAGACTTGATAGTAAACTTCCAAAGCAATAAAGAAGAATTGAAATTATTATACGCGAATAGTCGTGGATATAAAAGGTATGGATTGAAAAGGATAGACTTCCTAGTAGATTGTAAAAGGAGTAGAAAAGGATTGAGATGACTCGATTAGGATGCACATGGATAGAAATGTAGTGTTGTTTAAAAAGGATACTTTACTTTCTACTAAAAAAAAACTTAGGTTAAACGATCAGTTGGTGAAGTTAAAGTTTGGATAAATATAAAACGGAAATTAGGTGAAATAGTGATTCGGACAATTAGGAATTGGGTCAATTGAAAATTCGGGTATATAGAAACTAGGGTTTGTGTGAATTCGAAGAAACGGAGATTAGGTATAATATGATGCCTTCTCCAGATTTTACCTTAAAAATATAACTTGCCGGTATGTTCACTAATATTTTCGTAATCATCGAGTTAAGATACATTTGTGTATGTAGCGTCATTGAAACCGGTGTTGCGCGCTATTCGGAACAATATCCTATTTGTTTTTCTGCACAACACCTATAATAACACAGGCACACAAAAAAAAAGATCTTGTTACAGAAAAGTGATCCATATACCCTTATGTTTTACGGTACGCTGAGTCCGAATCTGATGTCCGTTTACCCCCACCACGTCATCATTTGGGTCAATTGAAGGTCAAATCGACAAAAAAAAAATTTATCAGAAATGTCCACTATTCCTAACGTTTTTGGGGTCCCTGAATCCGAATCCGAGGTCCACTTGTCCTTATCGAATCACTATCAAGGTCAACTCAAGGTCAAACCTGTAAATATTGAAAAAAATTGATTTTTGATTACAGATTCGGAAAGAGCGGCAAATTTTACGTCCAGATATGGTATTATCAAGTTTTTTCAATCAAGAAAATATGGTTACTTGAGACCATAATTATATGTTTTTGGGGTCTCTGCATCAGAATTTGAGGTCCACTTGACCCTATATCGAATCACTATTAAGGTCAATTCAAAGTCAATCCGGTAAATATTGCAAAAAATAGATTTTTGACTGTAGATTCGGAAAGAGCGGGAAATTTTCCGTCCAGATGTGGTATTATCAAATAGATCGGAGATATTGTATGCCAACGTAAGTTCCGTGAAGAAACCAACGGAAAATTTCCCGCTCTTTCCGAATCTGGTGTCAAAAATAAATTTTTGCAACATTTACCGGATTGACTTTGAATTGACCTTAATAGTGATTCGAAAGGGTCAAGTGGACCTCAAATTCTGATTCAGAGACCCAAAAAACATATCATTATGGTCTCACGTAACCATATTTTCTTAAATTTTCAATACCGTGTAAACTTTATATATAACAAGGGGGGCTTCGACCCCCTGCGCGCCTCGCGCGCCTACCCCCCATCAAAATTTTGATGAATACTTTGATTTATGAACGTTTTATTGAGGTCTTACAGGCGTTTTATGGTAATCTTATAGTGGTCTTATGAAGTCTTATAGGGATTAGAACCCTAACCTAAGCCTTAACTTTACCTAAATCTTATGGGATCTTATATGAGTCTTATGAGATTTTAGTAGTCTTATAGTAGTCTCTTTGGTCCTACGGGGTTGAGACCCTAACTTAACCTAACATAATCTTTTGGGATTTTCAGGGACTTCTTATTTGGGTTTTATGGGGTATTATGGAAGTTGTATGTTGTCTTATGAGGTGTTATGCTATTCTTGTGGGGTCTTATTGAATTTTTATCTTTTTAGGGCTTTATGGGGATTCATTTTGGTCATATGGTGGTCTTATGGGGTTCTAATGAGATTGTTGATACAGCGGCAGCGGTGAGATTAAGGGGTCACTTGATCAATGTGTTCAAAAGGGGCGTGTCTTTATGTGGTCACATGATCGGTTGCCATGGAGGTGAACCTAACCTAACCCTAAACCTTACCTAACCTATTTGGTCCTATTGGGGTCTTATAAGGTTTTATGGTAGTCTAATATTGATCTTATGGGGTCCTTTGGGTTTGAGACCTTAACCTAACCCTAAACCTTACCTAAACCCCATTAGAATCCCTTCATGAGGTTACGTGATCGAGAGGAGTCACGTCATGAACTCATGAGGGGTCCTGTTTCCTCTAAGAGGGTCACGTGACCTCATGAGGGGTTCCGTTTCCTCTTGGAGGTCACGTGACCTCATGAGGGGTTCAGTTTCTTCTTAGGGGTCACGTGACCTCATGAGGGGCCCCGTTTCCTCTTGGGGGTCACGTGACCTCATGAGGGGTCCAGTTTCTTCTTAAGGGTCACGTGACCTCATGAGGGGTCCCGTTTCATCTTGGGGATCACGTGACCTCATGAGGGGTCCGGTTTCCTCTTAGGGGGTCACGTGACCACTCATGAGGTCACGTGACCCCTCTCAATTCCTGACACAGCGGCGGCGGCGGCGGCGGCGGCGGCGGCGAGATCTTTTTATAATATAGATAGACAATGTAAATCACCTCTGATTGACCAATGAGGACTTGATTGAAAAAACTTGATAATACCATATCTGGACGTAAAATTTGCCGCTCTTTCCGAATCTGTAATCAAAAATCCATTTTTTTCAATATTTACAGGTTTGACCTTGAGTTGACCTTAATAGTGATTCGATAAGGACAAGTGGACCTCGGATTCGAATTCAGGGACCCCAAAAACGTTAGGAATAGTGGCCATTTCTAATAAATTTTTTTCTTGCGATTTGACCTTCAATTGACCTAAATGATGACGTGGTGGGGGTAAACGGACATCAGATTCGGACTCAACGTGCCGTAAAACATAAGGGTATATGGGCCACTTTTCTGTAACAAGATCTTTTTTTTTGTGTGCCTGCGTAATTCATGTCATTTTTTTAGGTGGAGAGACTTATAATGAAAGAACCAAGAAAAACCTGTCAAGATTTTACTACTGAGAAATTAAAAGAATTTATGAGCGTACTTAGAGATGAAAGAACGAAAGGATTCGTCAAGAAACAATTTACAGGATTTTCGAAAGAGTTGATCAAGTGCTTCATCGATGAAGTCAATATGGAAATTGAAGACGATATGAAAAAAATTGAAGATCTGATATTTGATTATTATTATCAACGGGAAAAGAAACTTAACACATCGAAGTTAACAGACATGATAGAATTCGCAGATGATGTGAAGGAGGCAAATCAAACTTTATCAAGACTAGGCAATATTAATGGATCTTGCAAAGAATCCCTCAATCAAATTTTCGCTCAGTTTGAGAAACTGAACATTCGGATTCCAGCCGATATTTCAAAACTCCTTTTCAAGAACGCAGAGGTATTCGATTACTTGGCAGGCATTCATAGTGAACTCTTAAACATACCAAAGAAGTGGATTAGGTCCTTAAGTACGGTGGGACCTCATTTGATGAACTCAATGAATTTTTACTCGAAATTGATTGCCTTATATGCGAAGGAAAAAGGAGAAAGTGCAGGATCTGATGCAACGACTCAAGAAGAAATGTTGAATAAGGTTGAAGCTATTCTAGAAAATAGATTGACAGTTAAATGTTCCATCGTCAAACAATTAAAGCTCTACAGATTAGAGATCCGCGGATCTTTGGTTAAAACGAGTGATATAGGACGCCATAAATGTCCCAATAAGCCACAATTTATAAGTTTGTATGCTTTGAATAAGGTTAAGATAGATAAAGACATACATGGAGAGGGACAGTCGCTTCAGATAGTGATAATTGCTCCAAAATGGGAGGTCATTGGAAAGAGAGTGATCAACCTGAATGGCTACAATGCTTCAAATTATGATACGCGCGCCAATGATGGCGCCGTTGCAGATGGGAATAATGGAAAACCGGGTCGTCCAGGAGGATCTGGTGGCCTATTTCTTGGAATTGGAAGGAAAATTCATAATGGGAAATATCTATGGATTTTAGCTAATGGTGGTGCAGGTGGTGCAGGTCAATCGGGTGGAAATGGAGCCGATGGTACTGATGCAGAAGAGCTGAATCCGAATGACGTCAAAAGCAATTACAATTATACTGTGAAAAATAAAAAAACGCAAAACACAGATGCTGGCCACTACACCGTATATGCAGATTGTGAAATTAAAGGTACTTATAATAGAGAACCTGGAAATGGTGGTGATGGTGGAAAGGGCGGTTATGGTGGTAGAAAAGGTGAGGTCAAGTTGTATTTGCGGAAAAAAAAACAAGTCATCCATTTGGTGGTTTCTGATGGGGATGAAGGTTCGAAAGGTTTGGGTGGAAAAGGTGGCAAGGGCGGCAAAAATGGAGGATCTATGAAGGGAGACTGCATCATGAATAATCTAGACGGTAAATGGAAATTCTTTGCAGATGCTATATTGGAAGAAAATAATTATGATCCAGACGGACACCATGGCTCTGATGGAACTGTTGTTGATGGAAGAGAAGATAGCATTGCAGCTCCTACATTCCAACCAAATTCGTTCTTTCTGAATGAGTATAAAAGTTTCTTTAGAGAAGAGTCTAAAGAAAACATAGAGTTTTATCATTTTCTGGAGAATGAAACAATCGGTGAGTATGATGTTTTTGGATTTTTGAATGAATTGAAAACATTGGAGGAACATTACCTCAAGGTGGACCTCGACTTTTTGGAATATTATGAATCGTTGCTAAAGAGGATTGATACCTATCTTGAGAATTATAAACCTACTTCCAAAGATCTCGTATCACTTAATTTTGTTTATACAGCCACTTTGACCAAGGTTGTTCTTTTAAAAAAAGGTGCGGATCATAGTCTTGTTATCAATATCAAAGAGTACTTAGAGATGATATCAAAAAGTATCGAGAAGATAAATCTTAAGGACTATTACGTCAGAATGGAAAAATATCATCAGGAATACAATTTGGAGATAGAGGAAAAATGTAAAGAAGCCAGGAAATTGATTGATGAGAAAATCTTCAGTGCAGTTGATGATTTAAACCATGAATTAGATCAACAAATCGATAAACTACTTCAAGAAGTTTTGGAGAAGAAGACAGATTTAATAAAAAAGAGGGACGAAATTAGGACTGCATTAATGAATAAAAAGTTATTTACTGCCATAAAGTCGATAACTATTCTTGTGAGTTTTGTAACTTTATCAAGTCCACTGGTACTAGGTGTTATGGCTACAACAATACCTGATGTTATAGATTCCATAGTTGTGAATAATGAGAAGAATTACACAGCAGCTGTTGCAGCAGAAATACCAGAAGCGGCTAAAGAATCTTACAAAAAAGCTGACTACAATTTGGAAATATTGAAAAATGAAGAACTTCGAAGGTTGGATTATCAAATAAGTTTTATAGAAAAGGAAAAGCAAGATATTTACAACTCTATGAATTCAAACTCAAGTCTACTAAATGAAGTGATAACGCTTTTGAAAAACAAGAAAAAGGCGATCGAAAATGGTAATCTATTTGATGACAATTTGCAAGGCTTGAATAAAATTGAGAATAAACTAAAAGAAAAAGTCAATGAAAGTGATACATTCGAAAAAGAATTGCAAACTCTACTAAGCTTTAAGTCGTTAGCTAGCTTGAAGTTTGGAGTAGGTGATTTCGACGTAATAAAGGATGATAAAGCTAAGATTAGCGAAATACGAGAAGCATTTCAGGATGTGAATGAAAAAATTGATAGTTTGAGACAATACGAGGAGAGAATTTACAATATTATGATTCCTGTTTTGCAGAAGATGAAAAGGGATTTGCCTACTGGTAAAATGCTGCCATCAAAATCATTTGCATCCTTGGAGGTCTCGAAATGGGAGGTTCAGACCTCTTTGAGGACTACACAGAATATTCTTGCAGATTGCACCAAAGGATTCAGTGTTGAGTCCAAGGTTAAGCTTTTTTTGGATGATTTGGATGCTGCGATGACTACTTTGATTAACATTTACGAAAAAATAGACAATTATCAAGACGAGAAGAAGTTGGTAGATTACATCAAGAAGATAAGTTCACCAGCTTTTGTTAGTATTCTGAAGGAAGACACCAGTCTTGGAAGTTATGTCGTAGAAGTGCAAAGAGAGATTGAACATAATCTTGTGTTAGTGCAGTACACGAAAGCTATTGAGGCCTTGAAGATGGTTGTCTTTCCATTTGCTAGTGACTATTTGCAGACTCTAACATTGCCTAAGGCTCTTGAGACATCTTATAAAGACGACTCTGAATTACTCAATGAAGTTTCCAGAACTATCGAAAATTGGAAAAACAAGCTTATTGAGAAAAATTTTACAGTTTCTAGGAATGATAGGGATGTATTCTCAGGGACTTTGGATGTCAAGAACACATATAAGGATATGGTTTATTATTGGAGGAATACAGAAAACAAGAATATGATATCGGATCTTTTGGATGGAAAAGAAGTAACTTTATTTTCTGATCCTCATACGAGCAAATTTGAACACAATGCCGTGAAATTTACGAGGATTTCAATTGCTTTCAAGTCAGCGAATCAAACTTTGCAAGAAAAATTGCAGCAAATGTTGACTTCATCATACTTGACGATGACACATCAAGGAAATTCGTACTATAAATGTGGGAGTAGAATTTATGTCATTTCTCATTCAAGTTTGTCATTGGTCACGAAATTTGGAACTAATTGGAGTAATGATGTGGCGAAAAAAATATCGATGGTGAATCCACTGGTGAGTCCTTATGCAATGTGGAAGATACAGATTCATTTTAATAAAAATGAAGAAGTTGGTGATTTGTCTGTTTATAAAAATGATGTTGATGTTGTTTTCGTGGGAATGTTTGAGTATGTTAGGAATGGTAGTGAAGTTTGTAATGAAGATTTAAGACAGTATTACCAAGAACATATACCGATTGTATCATAAAGGTTTTGACCATAATTTTAATTGAAAAAGCGTTTTACTGTTATGTTGAATTCAATTATTTCCTTGTTATTTGTTACTACATTTATTGTATACAATTTTACTGTTGATGTACTAAGAAATTGTGGACGAATTTAATCATTTGTAAACTAATTCATGAATAATTAATAAAACTAAATACCTATTGAAATCTTTTGAAATATAAAAACCCGAAATGAAAATGATTTATTATCAATTTACCAACTGCTGGTAAGCTACCGAATGCTGATAAGAGTTACCTATAGCTGATAAGTTACCTAACTGAGGTGTTTTCGAAACTATTGGCAAGTTATCGTCTGCAGCTCAATTTCCATCTGTTGGTATGATTATAGAAGGGAATACTATTATTTTTTATCGGAAAAGATCTTCGTATAATAATAAATTACTGGAAATTAACAATTACCTGAATGATTAATTTGATTGATTATAATAATGTACTATTACCATAGCAGAACTTAATTGCTGATTTTAAAATTATCACATCCTGTCAATCTAAAATATAAAAGACAAATTAATAATTAGTTAAGATCTGTATTATGTATATACGTTTCAGATAATGTCAGTGGACTTTAAAATATTAGGAAGAATTTAATTTGCAACATAGTAGAAACTGGCAGAAAATTAAAAGTTGATGATAAGTCACTGACTCTTGATAAGTTACCGACTGATGGTTAATTACCATCTGTAGATATTTCGTTGTAGAATTTTATTTTGTGAATGAAGTTTCGAGAAAAAATGATAATGTCATTCTTCACCATAATTATAGTAAATGTGCATTTCCAGCTCTGTATCAAAATTTGTTGAGTAAAATGAGGAAATCGAATTTTGACTTTACACCTTGGATCCAACACTCTTAATTATAAAAATTATCAACTTAATATCTCAATGAATTTAGAAACAACGTTACACTGTAAAAAATGAAAATATTTTACCAGACCGAACGGTAAAATTAAACGCTGTCTGTGTAATTTTGTTCGCAACGTTGAGAATTGTAAATCTACTTACACGCGTAAAATTACAATTTTCTTTACAATTACATTTTGTACATTTAATTGTACTTTTATTAAGTGTGAATTTTAAATGTACTGTAAAAATACAAACGAATATTGTAAAAGAGCATTTCTCATGTGTAAAATTGCAACACTTTGTAAAATTGTTATGTGTAGAAGCATTTTATTTTTTTTTTCAAGTAAAATCACAAGAAAAATGTAGTTTTACGTTCTTCGGTGAAATCGTCAATACAAGCCACGTAAATTTACCAGTGGCGTCGGTAAACATCGAAATACAAAGTCAGTAGTAGGGCAATGCGGGTTCTGGCGCATTTACCGACCGAGTAAACTGAGTCGGCAATTTGTCTCGGTTGGTAAAGTAGATTCCTACTATGTCACTAAATCGAGTCGGTATTTTGACTCGGTCGGTAAAGTAGATTCCTACTATGCGACTTGGCCGCATCATCGATAGATGGCTCCACTATCGCAAATTTAGTTGAATTTTCCCGGCAAATGTCCTGTTTTACCGACTGTAATTTAACGCAGTCGGCAATGTAGGTTAATCGGGAGTGTATTTCAATCGGTATTGTAACTCGGCCGGTAATGCAGATTCCTGCTATGTGTTGTCCTAGCTTATCGACCACGTTCTTTCAAATATATATTTTGAAATTTAACAGGTATGTATACTTTAATGTATTGATAGTATAATTCATTGCAGTATGAGTAGTGGGGATGGAATGGTAGTGGGGTGGAGCAGTAGTGGGGGTAGCGGACTGGGTATATAAGGTGGCCCGCGAGCCGTAAAAGTCAGTTTTTTTCTGTTTCAGGTGCAGCAGAGTCGTCCTGAGTTCTTCGTTCTCTTTAAATTTTCTTTTTCGGTTTCAGGTTTTTTTTTTCTGTTTTAGGTTTTTATTATATTTCAGGTTTTTAGCCATGCCGAAGGAAAAAACTGCGAGGAAATCTCGACGGCGCATTCCTAATGAAGAATTTGTTGAGTTGTGTGAGGAATTTACCACACTCATACAGATTATAGAGGGAGCGCTTGTATCTACGAAAATAATGGAGTATGAAGATAAAACTATCAATGCTTTTCAATGGTTGAATAAATGTAATAAACATTTATCTATTTTAAGAAAGGTTTTAAGAACGTTGCATCTGTCAACTTCTGAGAAACAAAGATGTATGAATTTGATACATCAAATTGAATATTTACACTGTTAGTTTGATGTACTATTAAAGCGAGGTGAGGGTATGCGAAAACCTAATGATAGTGTGAGATGGCTAGACAGTGATGTAGCTTTTAATTGTCGTCTGCAAACGGGTGTTATTATAAACATAGATCATAAGGATATTAATGCATTTCTCGATGATGCCTATGTTTTATTCGAAGAGCGTATAAAAAAGTCTCTAAACAGGTTTGGTCCGTTGAAAGTTTACACGGTATTTGCTGCAAAATTTAGAAGAGTATTTAAAGATGGTAAAGAAGAT
>UCOK01018627.1:0-10015 GCA_900474325.1 Synergus umbraculus | reverse complement strand
AATTAAATTAATTTAGAATAAAATTAATGTAGATTAAAATGTAATTTTTAGTCCAAAATGAAATAGGATTAATAGGAAGAATTTCAAAAAGGGAAAATAAGGAAGAAGAAAAGCAGTTTTCACTGGTTTTATCCCATAAATTTCTACGTTACATCAACTGTTAATTGATTTTAATTGATTGATAACCCCCTTTCTATCTGGATTAAAACTTTTCTTGTTATTTATTTTGTTATCATTCTTCAGAAAAAATTACGATTTTTTTACTTCGAGCCCAATTTTTTTTACAAAATAAATATAGAGAATAAAAATTTGAAAATTTTGTTGTTTTTTAAATTAAATTACATTTGATTTAACTTTTTGGAAAGATATGTACAAGAGTATTTACCGGCCTTCGAAAGATAAATCTGACCGATATTTTTTTTCTTATCACTAACCGTATATACAAAAGATTAAAGGGTCCGTTTGAAGATGAGATTGAATAACATTATATCACTTTCATATTATTACGAATGGAATTCTCATGTTACTCTTGCAAATCTGATTTTGCAAATTTTTTATTATTTTCAAGCTGAGTAATAGCAAGAGAAATAGAATAGTTTAAAATAGAATCGTTTAAAAAATTGTAAATTTAAAAATATACAAACGTATTTTTTGAAAACGTTTATCAAGTCTGTGCAAGTAAAAGGACTTTATAAAACATTATATCTCGGATCTCTCACAGCAAATACGGACTTGTGTGTTGAGGATTAATATAACCGCTGAGTGGGTATTTTACAAATATTTTTTCGCAAAAATTTTTCATGTTCATAACAAGTCGTGAAAAATTTTATTCAGGAAAATTTTCCACGTGGAAAATGTTTCAAGTCGTTCCATAAAATATTACACAATAAATAATTATTTATGCAAATAAAAATGTCGGGTGCGATAAAAACCAGAAAATAATCAAGAATAAAAAAAAATGAACAAAAAAAATAAAAAAAAATAAAAAAACATTTAGACTACTGTCAAATAAAAAGGTTTCTAAACTCAAACATTAAAATTATCGACTGTATTGAATATTATTATTAATTAATAATTAGTTATTAAATAATTATCAAGTTTGGTAGGAAATAATTTAAGCAAATAAAAGAAAATACACTTTAAGAGTCTTTATTTACAAAGTAAAAATAGTGAATGTAAATTAACGAATTTGCATTTAAGTAATTTTGCATAGAGGTTCGATCTGAATGTAAATGTGGATTGAATTGCACATAATTGACTCAATAATGTTGCAAGTGAGTTATTTCGTTCGAATAAATGATTAGATTTTTTTTAAATAATACGACTTATAATTTTTTCAAATTCTTTTTTATTATCTTTTAGATGCCCTTGGAGTATCTATAGGACATCAAACTCCGATTTCTCGTGACTACTAATATGGAGTCCTATCCTAAGAAAATCGACCTTGAATAAGTGCAAACGGAGTATTTAACGAAATGACAATTTTACACTCGGCTGACTGACGACATTTGACTGGCATAAAGTTCCCTGAGCGACACGAGTTGTACAACTCGATTATCCTGTAAATCGATTAGAATCGCAGGAAACGCTCAAACTTACATTAACTGCATACATGGCATCATTAGCCAAATTGCGAAAAACGATTTTTGTACGACGTGCGGCCGTAAAAAGGGGCCAAAAAAAGTTTAAATAAATTTTGAACAAATGAACCCATTTGTGGGGACATATGAACCCATTTGGGACATATGAACCTATTTGAGTATAAGTTCATCCATTTGGAAACATATGGATATATTTGGGAAGAAATGAACCCACTTAGGGACATGCCAATCCATTTTGGGACACATGAACCCAATTTTGGTCAAATGAACCCATTTATAGACAGGTGAATCTATTTGGAGACAAATGAATCTATTTATGGGCTAATTTTCCATTTGAGGTTGCATGAACCCATTTTCGAACATATGAACTCATTTAGGAACATATTAATGTATTTGGAGACAAATGAACCCCATCTGGGACAAACGAACCCATTTGCGCACAAAGGAATCCATTCGGGAAAATATGAATATATATTAGGAAGAAATGAACCCATTTAGGGATATGCGAATTCATCTTGGGACACATGAACACAATTTTTGTTAAATGAACCCATTTATGAATAGGTGAATGTATTTGAAGACAAATTAATCCATTCATAGGCTAATTTTTTATTCGAGATTGCATGAACCCATTTTCGAACAAATGAACCAATTTGGATATATATTTTTCTATTTGGAGAAAAATGAATCCAATCTGAGACAAACGAACCCATTTGAGTACATTCATATTTCGGAAAATATGAACATATTTAGGAACAAATGAAACCCACTTAGGGACATGCTAATCCATTTTGGGACATATGAACCCAATTTTGGTCAAATGAACCCATTTATGAACAGGTGAATCTATCTGGAGACAAATGAATCCATTCATGGGCTAATTTTCCATTTGAGGTTGCATGAACCCATTTTTGAACAAAAGAACTCATTTGGGAACAAATGAACCCCATCTGAGAATAAAGAAATCCATTTGGGAACATATGAATATATTTAGGAAGAAATGAACCCACTTAAGAACATGCGAACCCATTTTGAGACACATGAACCCAATTTGGGTCAAATTAACCCATTTGGGAAAAGGTGAATCTATTTGGAGACAAATGAATCCATTCATCGACTAATTTTCCATTTGAGGTTGCATGAACCCATTTTTTAATAAATAAACCCATTTGAGAACACAATAATCTATTCGGAAACAAATGAACCCCATCTAGAACAAAAGAATCCATCTGGGAACATATGAATATATTTACGAAGAAATGAACCCATTTAGGGACATGTCAATCCATTTTGGGACACCTGAACCCAATCTTGTTCAAATGAACCCATTTGGGAACAGCTGAATCTGTTTGGAGACAAATGTATCCACTAATTGACGAATTTTCCATTTGAGGTTGCATGAACCCATTTCCTAACAAATGAACCCATTTCGGGACATATGAACATATTTAGGAAGAAATAAACCCACTCAGGGTCATACCAATCCATTTTGGGGGACATGAACCCAATTTGGATCAAAAGAACCCATTTGGGGACATATGAACCCATTTAGGGACATATGTATCTATTTGGGAATAAATTAATCCATTTGGGAACATATGAATATATTTACGAAGAAATGAACCCATTTAGGGACATGTCAATCCATTTTGGGACACCTGAACCCAATCTTGTTCAAATGAACCCATTTGGGAACAGCTGAATCTGTTTGGAGACAAATGTATCCACTAATTGACGAATTTTCCATTTGAGGTTGCATGAACCCATTTCCTAACAAATGAACCCATTTCGGGACATATGAACATATTTAGGAAGAAATAAACCCACTCAGGGTCATGCCAATCCATTTTGGGGGACATGAACCCAATTTGAATCAAATGAACCCATTTTGGAACAGATGAACCCATTTGGAAACATATGGACTTATTTGGGAACATATGAACCCATTTGGGAATAAATTAATATATTTGAGAACATATGAATATATTTAGGAAGAAATGAACCCACTTGGGAACTGGTGAATCTATTGGAAGACAAATGAATCCATTAATGGACCAATTGTCTCATTTGGAACAATTGAACCCACTTAAAAGAAAATGAACCCATTTTGAAACAAATGAGCCCAAACTGAAATAAATGAACCCACTTTCGAATCCTTGGGTCCATAATGTAAGAATGAAAGCTGAATTTAACTATAATTAGAATTACATTTTTTCGTCTATTATAAATGTTAATTAAATCTCTATTAAAATTTAATTAAACAGTCATTTTAGTTTGCAGTAAATTTAGAAAAAGGTCAATTTGAGTCACCTAGGTTTTAAGAAAAGGTGACTGTTATGGATTTGTCAATGGATTTGTTTGACAATCGATCAAACTCATTAATGCCGGGTTGTCACTGTTAAAAGATAGTGGAATGAGGGAAGGGGCTATTTGAGATGACAGCTAAAGAGCGGTCGGTTTTAAATGCTAGTTTCTTGCGGCACTTCGTACGGCACAGGTGTCCCATTCATCTAAAACAAAAATACAACTGCATTTCAAAAAGTTTAACACTTGTTGCTTTTTTTTTACAATTGTGAATCGTTTGGGTTTAGAAAAGAAAAAGTGGTACAAAGAACTCTTCGGGAATGAAAAGAACGAGGCGAAAATTTCGTAAATCGACCAAAAGATTTTAAAGTCACTTGTTGCACCCCGATTGAAAATCATTTGAAAAAAACTGGCTTTCGAAAAATTTTGCATATAGGTGAGTTTAAAATATTAATTTTTAATAACTGCGACATATATTTTTTTTTGCGATTTAAAACTAGAAAGAATTACACTTTATGATATAATTGATGTAATTAAATTAAAATAATTAATTAAAAATTTTTTTAATAAAATAAAATAAATAATAGCTACCTCTAAGTTGACAAAAAAATTAATTGCGTCTTTTAATTGAAGATAAAACTGTCTTATTTGAATTTGAAAACAGGTGATTAGAGGTTCATTTATCAAGGAAACAATGTTTTATAATGAGATATGTAATTATTATTCTCTTGACATGAGTTTTATTAATTGTAATTTCATGTTTAGCTTGATTACTTCTTTTTATCTCAAGAGATATTATGAAATTAAAAAAGAGAAATAAAACTGCGATTATTCAAGTAAACAATGAAAATTCCGATTAAAAAAGTCTTTTCTAAAAATAAATTCTTAATTAAAAAAATAATTTTATTTTAATTTAAAAACTTGAATAAATAATGAGTAATTATATTAATATAATTAAATACAATTCATATAAATACAAAAATTATTAAATTATTCTAATTATTTAAATTTTTATTTTTTTTAATTGGGCTGATAGTGACTTTTTGAACTTTTATAAAATTAAACAAAAAAAGGTAAAAAAAATGGCCAGTTTCGCAAAAATAAATTTGAATATCAAAACATAAATATAAATAAAACAAGATATGCATCTGTTTGGCAATTGATTGTAATAATGTGATGAAACTTGCATAAGACGAAAAACTGACGAGGACACAGGTAAAAAGTTGTGTAATCAACCAGCAGAATACGGTTTTACTGCAAAGTGTGCGAGTTGCATTACTAATGCCTATGGTCGACTTAAATAGTCTGGGACTGTCTAATTTGACCACATAAACGTCATTATCCTCGACCGTAGTTCCTTCAAATCATTCTTTGAAATCTAAAACGATTATTCAATTTCTTTTTTATTTTTAGTACCAATAAAAAAAATTAAAACGTTATATTTAGAATTAAGGGTGTTGGAGCGAAGTTCTAATCTAAAAATTCGATTTCTTCATTTTACTCAAGAAATATTAAATTTGGAATTTTTTCCCTCTGTAGAATTATGAGTACAGAATTATGAATTATGCGTACAGAGCGAAAAAATATTTATCTATAATTTTTGTTGAGTAAAATGTAGAATGGAATTTTGAGCGAAAAAATATTTTTTTATTTCCAGAATATATGAAAATTGATGCAAATTCATTTTTAAGAGATTTGGGTTGAATGAACCCACTTTGGGTGAAATGAACCCATTTTGGACCAAATGAACCCATTTTGAGACAAATGAACCCAATTTGAGTTTAACGAATCCATTTTGAGTCACATGTGCCCACTTTAGGACAAATTAACACATTTTAGTTCATATAAGTTAGATTTTATCTTTTTAAATTTATTTCGTATGGCAACAAGAGTTCATTACTATTAAATTCTTCACAAGATTGTATAATAGTCTAGAAAATTCAAAAAATTAAATAATAAATTTGCTTTCACTTAATTATAGTTATAAACACTTTGGTGAAATTAATGCATCTGACCTGAAATTAAAAGTTCAGAACTTACAAAATAAAGAGTTAATTTAATTGATGCACTAACGTCTATTTAGCCAATAAGTAATAATAACAATTTTTATTAAGATTCACCTTTGCTCATGAATTTGATAAGTGTTAATTAGCAAAATAAAAACTATAAGGGAAAGAAAAAAATAAAAATAAATAAATATAAAATAAATAGTAAATAATAAATAATAAATAATAATAATAATAAATTAAAATTAAAATACAATCTGAAATGCAAGAATGTACTATTTTGACTTGCTGCCTAGATATCTTAATGAACTTTAATAACTTTTTTTATCTTTTAGATTAGATTCAAGGCTTCTTAGCTAAAGCACATAAGGTTTAAGACCTGTGACGCAGACTAGAAAAAAATTAAGTAAAATATAGTGTCTCATAATTACACGTAATAAAATTTTAGTGACTAAGAAATTATTTAAACAATTTTTCAATATTTTTCACTTCATTTTGAATAATTTTTATTTTTTTAATCTATTATATTGAGAAAAAAAATGAAAAAATAGAAGAAATAATATATAAAAATAAAAATAAATAAAAAATAAATAATAATAAAATAAAAAAATAAAAAAAATAAAATAAAAGAAATATAAAATCTTTTGTTTTGAATATCATTTAAAAAATTTTTGAATATTTTTTACTTTATTTTGAATTGATACAAGCTTTATTTCTCTACATAATCTTTCTACTCTACTGAATAGAAAATTTAGACTTAAAGGGGTCACTATAGAAATAGTACCTTAGCATTTTCTTGGAATAAATTATAGTTGAGTGCAAATTGACAGCGAATATGTTGGGTTCAATCATCTGGAACCATTTTTCCATATTTAAAATGTCGTTTATACCAGTTCAATCCAATTCCTTTTAGTTGAATCCAATTTTAATTTGGACAAACAATAGGGATGAAAATCATTAAAATTTCAATCGAATGTATAATTTATATTTAAAATAAAGGAAAACATTAACTGAACAAATTTTTTAAAAATTAAAAACATATAAGAAGGAAAAAATTAAAAAGAAATAAAAAAAGAATCTTTGAAAAAGATATATTCTGAGAAAAATATACTAATTACAAACTCGTGAAATAGAATACAGTATAAAAAATGTGCCCTAACACTGAGAATTTTAATTATTATAATTATTTTTAATAATTTTTTTCGTAATCGACTATAAAATTACTTAGAAGACTTGAATATAAAAAAATTACTTTTAAGTGGTAAAGTCCAAGCTCAAGATAAAAAAAAACGGTCAATAAGATAAGTGACTATACGATATCAAAAAAAAAAAAAAAAAAAGAAGAATTTAAAGCAAAGATATTTCAAAATCTGGAGCATTTTAGGTAAAGCCAGATTTAAACAACTAAATTAATTCAATTATTTAAATCAGAAAAAATTCGCTTTTCAGGCTGATATATTTTTTTACCTGGTCACTTAAGTCAGTAATTGTATTCTGACCTGCAAAAATTCTTTGTTACAGAAAAGCAGATCGTCAGCTGAGAAAATAATTCACAGCTTGTAGATTATCTCTTATACCAACATTGTACAGGAAAAAATTCATCAACGTCGAAAAACATTGAGGAAGCACGAGACAGAGTTATGACTGATGTCAATGGTAATTTTTTTTTTGCAGTATAAAAAAATTGTCATTAACTTGGAACCTATTAGAAACTATAATAATCT
This sequence comes from Synergus umbraculus, assembly GCA_900474325.1. Classification (NCBI taxonomy): domain Eukaryota; kingdom Metazoa; phylum Arthropoda; class Insecta; order Hymenoptera; family Cynipidae; genus Synergus; species Synergus umbraculus. The sequence goes on along the minus strand of UCOK01018627.1, from coordinate 2,380 downwards.
AAAAGAAAAACAATGTACACTTTGTATTATAATATACATTCTTGGAAAATGATTTAAATTTACATTTGAAATGTTGAACATAGAGCGAGTAGAAATTTTTAGATTAGAAATTTTAAAATTAAAAATTAGAACTTTTTCAAAGTAACGAATAATTATTTTTAAATTTTTCTTAAATTATTTTTTTTTCAGGCTTAAAAATCGACGAAAAATTGGAAGTTCAAAAAATTGATGCCAGTCATGATGTTATGGTAGGTTTATATTAATTATATTTCAAAGAATTAAATATTTAATTAAAGATTTTGGATTAAGAGCGTTGGAGCCAAGTTACAATCTAAAAATTCGATTTCCTCATTTTACTCAATAAATGTTAAATGTGGAATTTTTTCCCTTTGTAGAATTAATCAATTTTTAACTGAAATTATGCGTACAGAGAGAAAATATCTGATTCAAATATTTGTTAAGTAAACTGAAAATATTTAATTTTGAAGTTAGATTTTGATTTCTTCGTTTTATGCAAAAAGTTTCGAAACCAAATATTTTTTCGCTCTGTACGCAGTCTTATATTTGAAAAAAGATAAGCGTTACAGAGCGAAAAAATACTTATCTATAAATTCTATCGAGTAAAATGGAGAATGGAATTTTGAACTTAAAACTTGGGTCCAACGCCCTTAATTATTATTTATTAATTACATAATTAAATTTTTATAATCATTATAAAAAATTGATTTTATTGCTTCCAGTACGTACATGGATTCGAGAAGAGTCTTTGGGCAACTCTTCTCACTTACTTGTCTTACATTTTGACTCTGGGATTCATAAGGCTTTTATTCCACTGGTATCCTCATTTGCATCTTTACGCAACTCATAAAAAATGTTCACTGAAAGAGGCAACAAAAGTCTTGATTGTCGTAAGAATTTGCAACATAATATTAATTATATATAATTAGTAAGAGAAACCTGTAATATATTTTTAATTTAAAAATTGTTTTTTATACAGAGCGATTATCAGGAGAAGCACAAAACCTATTTTGTGAAGAATGTGAAGAAAATAACTACCAAAGAGCTAGGGTAAATTTTTTTCAGAACCAAATTGTACCATCTGTCGTTAAAGAAGATTTCTATTATACCGACGACTGATAAAACATGTTTCTATTATACCGACCGTTATAACCACAGTCAATATAAAAGGAACCCTTTTTACCGACTGACGGTATACCAGGAATCTATATTATCAACCGATGGTATTCAAAATTAATTATTAAAATTCTTAGTCGCCCTTTATAATCATGAACAAAATTGTTTCAAACAGAACAGAGTATATTTCACAATTCCTGAAGAATGTCGAGTACGATCTGATAAAGAAAATCGAGGGGAAGAAATTGAAGCTTCATTTGGAAAATGGAACCCAACGAGAGGTTGTCGATTATCGAGCATTTTGGTGCAAAAAACAATGTTACATTTGGGACGAGAGGAGAAACGAATTTTCGAAACTGATTGGCCTGGATAAATTTGTTCCTAATTCAGATCTTCATTTAGGAAAAGAACAAGGACTGTCGAGTGAAGAACAACTTTTAAGGTAAAAATTGTTTATTAAGTATTACTATTAATAATAATTATTATTATTATTATTATTTATTTAATATTATTATTAATGATTTATATAATTTTAATCTACAATTAAATTTTTTAATATTTTAGACGAATAGTTCACGGATATAATGAGATACTTGTGCCCGTAAAAAGTGTGGGACTTCTGATCGTTCTCGAGATTTTGGATCCATTTTATATCTTCCAAATTTTCACACTGATAGTTTGGCTGTCGTCGAGTTATTATTACTATGCCGTTGCTATAATTTGCATGTCAATTGGTGGAATTGCGAGTTCTGTCCACGAAACTCGAAAGGTAAGTTAAAAAAAAAGAGACAATAATACCATCAACTATTAAAGAAGATTTCCTTTATATCGGTAGTTGGTAATTGTGATTTCTCTTATACTATTAGTCGATAAATGGGATTTCTCTTATACCATGATCTTCTTTACCATCGACTGGCAAAGAAAATCTTCTCTAAGATCTTTTAGTTTTGAGAATTAAATAAAAAAGAATAAATAATTTTTTTCAGAATCAAACTAATCTTCGAAACACGGTCGCTTCTACAGAAACAGTTCGAGTTTTGAGGGAAAATGGAGAATTTGAAAGTATTTCCAGTTCAGATTTGGTACCAGGGGATGTGATAGAACTTCCCAGGTTTCAAGGATTGGTAATTTGTGACGCAGTATTACTTACAGGAAATTGTATAGTCAACGAATCTATGCTCACTGGTAAATTAATAATTAAAGAAAAATTTAATATATTATTTAATTTATATATATATATATATAT
>UCOK01018626.1:0-23087 GCA_900474325.1 Synergus umbraculus | reverse complement strand
TTTTGAAAACCCTTAAAATTTTACGAAAAACTTCAAAATCTTTGTAAATTCTACATAATCTTTTAAAAATCATAAAAATCTTTTGAAATTTCTCAATAAAATACCATATAAAGTTTAAAATTTCTTATTTAAATTCCACAACATACATATTTCAAAATTATAAAAGTACCTTGAAGTACGATTGAAATCTAATCAGAGTCATGAAAAATTCTAAAACTTCCCAGAAACCATTATCTTCATGAAATCTTTAAAAATTCCATAAAATTCCTAGATTTTCAATGTAGTTCAAGTTTAGACTCGTGACAAAATGATTATTATCGAAACCAAATTCAAAATTTCAAATTCAAACTTTCAAATTTAATTTACGCGGAAGTTACGATTCGGCAAGTATCGATTGTCGAAAATCACTATCGATACTTACACGACGAATCAGGAGAGCGGAATAGGCGTTACGATATTTCGACTTCGACTCAATGATCTTTTTAGAATATATAAATGTTGTTCCTCGTTTTCTATACGGTGGAAAGCGTGATAATTCAATTATCACACAATGCCACTAGAGTTGGGGGTGAGGATATCTGAACAGAGCGTATTTATATTCTAGACATTTATTTATTACATAATTACAGAAAAAGGGATATGATAACAGATTTTAGGAAATCGTAAATCGGGTCTATTAAAGTATGTCATCAAGTTTTAAACTTTTCTGTGACACTAAGTTCGGAGGCCGAGTGATTAGGAAAAGTTAATATTTTATGTTATATAATGTTTATTATATAAACTATATTAATATAAGAGTATTTTCAATGTATTTACAGGTAAATAACTAATTCTAATTTTATAGTGATTTTGAAATATACAATGCAAATGTAGAATATATAGTAGGTAAGAATATTAGAATAATTAATAATTAATAATAGTTTACGTCACGGGATGTGACACATATCGTAAATATGAGGCATTATTAGGAATGCCAAACGTCCTTCCTTGGAAGGATTTGTCCTTCTTGTTAGTCGTGTCCTTCTAAGTCTTTCGCAAAACCCAAATGTTCTTCCTTTTAGGGATAATGATAATTTTCTTTTAATTTTTAATTTATTTTTGGCGTTTTTGTGCGTATCAGTCTATTTTTTTCGTCTGCTGCGCTTGCCTGCAGAAAATAAACAAAAGTGAAAGAGGTAGAAATCAGAATAGTCTGTCTCTTTTCCTTTTAAGAAGGTGAATTTACTTGCGCAAGGATACGCATCTATCGAAAACGCAGACGCACCTCACGGAGAAAAATGGAAGTTAGCGGTTTAGTAAACTTTACACAAATTCAATAAACAAAACTTTTATTATAAGACTGTTTAGGAATGAATAAAACTGTTTAGGAATGATTACTGTATTTTTGGACTCTCTGTCCTCGATACTTGCCTCCTTTCACGACTTGTTAAATAAATGGTTATTAACGAATTGGTTACAGTAAGAAATGAAAGTATGTAACTCTCTTTTTCAATAATTATATATTATATTGCACTTACCACTGAGATTACGGAAAACAAAGAATGTAAAGAGCAGAGTGCCAAAAAGGACCTGCATTTTTCAAATCTGATTTTTGAACAATTTTATGTACAGTGGCTGATAAATGCTTGCAATCAATTTATTCATCGATTTATACACTAAACACAATTTTTATATAAACATTTCTATTTACATATAAAGATTGTGTTTAGTACAAAAATTTAACAGAATTTACTTTATGAAAAAGATTTAAAATTACATTGTTCTTAAACATTTTTAAGAGAATGACCCTTACGACGAATTAAGTGGATTGTTAAGATAGTTAATCCTTTTTGGGGTTCTGTCTTCATTGAACTATGTAGACCTTGCACTTCTCCTAATTCCCTGTTCACTGGTAATACTGCTAATCCACTGGTAAACTGGTTTTAACTCGTAAAACTGTGCACTTTAAACTGATGAACCCAAAACTGATTTCTCTGTGGGACCTGCTGTTTATATAATGATTTATGGATTCACTGATGATTCACTGATAGAATTTGAGAGACTTCTAATTCCCTCTTCACTGGTAATCCTGCTAATCCACTGGTAGACTACAGGTCTTAACTCGTAGAACTGTGCACTTTCAACTGATGAACTCAACTCTCAAGACTGATGACTTCTCTGTGGGATCTGCTGTTTATATAGGGATTTATGGGTGTCTCTTACACAGATAAAGTTCTTAGTGAACCTCTGAGTGCAGGTCTTCAGGTATAAGAATCGATGTCCTCTTGGAGATTTACAAGCTTGTTATTGTTACCGGATCCTCAATTTGTAAAGGTCAATTACATAATAATTGAAATTAATTATAATTAAATTAAATTACATTTACATTCATCATGTAAAATTTTAAGAGAATTCAAAAGATTTTTATGATTCTTAAAAATCTTTTGATATCTCTTAAAATTCCTCCAAACAGGAAGAGATTCGAAATAATTTAAAATTCATTGGAATCTCTTAACGGAATTTTTCAGCAGTTTTATTCGAATCTATATAATTATGACGTATAAAATAATAAATAAATAAATAAATAATAATAATATAAATAGCAATAATCTTGATCCAAAATATAATCATCCTGGATTACATTGTAAAGAGAAATCATTCTAAAAGATAATCATTGTAAAGGAAAATAATTGTAAAAGGAAATGGTATAGCGAAATGGTAAAGGGAAACGGTAAAGAGAAACGGAAAAGGGAAATGCTGAAGGGAAATCATAAGGGCAAATGATTATGATTTTAAAAGAAAGCTAAAGATTTTAAGGGTTTTCAAGAATTTTCGCAAGATTTTTATAATTTCAAGGAATGAAGGTAAGAATTACTTCTCGTTGAATTAAATACAATATTGAATAAAACTATAGATATTCTTAAATAAAAATAATAACCTTTGCGAAATGCTTATCAGAACTGTTTATTCATCTGGTTGCGGCAGCACATCACAGCTGCAGAAGATATTGCTAACTTCAAGTATAATTAAAATATAAATTTAGCAGTTCTTTTTTCGCAACAGTGTAAAACGGACTACTTTAATGTAAGTAAAATTTTGCTACATAATAAATAGTTGTGATTGCAGGAACCCGAAATTGTAGTTGTACCATATTTCTGTGATTGTGATAACATTGAAATACACATCATCGATATACACATTTTTTATTCCAAAAATTTTTCTCTACGAGTGATAGTTTCCGAGAAAATAAGTGATTTCCTTTTACCATTTCTCTTTCCCATATGATTTCCCTTAAAAATTCATCTTTACTATTTTCCTTTACCATTTCCTTTACGAGTTCCCTATTAATAATGATTCCCGTTTATCATTTCCTTTTACCATGATTACCCTTTAACATTTCCCTTTTATCATATCCCATTACCATGATTTCCCTTTATCATTTCCCTTTATTATTTCTCTTCACTATTTCCCTTTATTACTTCTCTTCGCCATTTCCCTTTACCATAATATTCCTTTAACATGATTTCTTTTACCATTTCCCTTTATCATTTCCTTTTACCATTTTCCTTTGCCAAGATTTCTGTTTATCATTTCCCTTTATTATTTCTCTTCGACACTTTCCTTTACCATGATTTCCCTTTATCATTTCCTTTACCACGATTCCCCTTCACCATTCCCTTTATCATGATTCCCCTTTTACTTAAAATTCTCCTTTACTATTTTCCTTTACGATTTCCCTTTACCATGATTTTCGTTTATCATTTCCTTTTACCATTTTCCTTTACCATGATTACCCTTTAACATTTCCCTTTACCATAATTTTCCTTTAACATGATTTCCTTTTTATCATATCCCATTACCATGATTTCCCTTTATCATTTCCCTTTACCATAATATTCCTTTAACATGATTTCTATTACCATTTCCCTTTATCATTTCCCTTTACCATTTTCCTTTACCAAGATTTCTGTTTATCGTTTCTCTTTATTATTTCTCTTGACCATTTCCCTTTATTACTTCTCTTTGTCATTTCCCTTTACCATAATTTTCCTTTAACATTATTTCTTTTATCATTTCTCTTTACCATGATTTCCCTTTATTATTTCCCTTTAACATTTCCCTTTACCATTTTCCTTTACCAAGATTTCTGTTTATCATTTCCCTTTATTATTTCTCTTTGACACTTTCCTTTACCATGATTTCCCTTTACCATTTCCTTTTAACATAATTCCCTTTATCATTTCCTTTACCACGATTCCCCTTCACCATTCCCTTTATCATGATTCCCCTTTTACTTAAAATTCTCCTTTACTATTTTCCTTTACGATTTCCCTTTACCATGATTTTCGTTTATCATTTCCTTTTACCATTTTCCTTTACCATGATTGCTCTTTAACATTTCCCTTTACCATAATTTTCCTTTAACATGATTTCTTTTTACCATTTCCCTTTACCATGATTCCTCATAGCCATTTCCCTTAAAAATTTCCCCTTACGATTTCCCTATATAATTATTTCCGTTTACCATTTCCCTTTACCATGATTCACCTTTTTTATTTCCCTTAAAAATTCCCCTTTACCATGACACCTCATTACCATTTCCCTATACCATTATTTCCGTTTACCATGGAAAGTTTTTTCGTATACCAATAAAATTTTCTCTCCAAACGACAAAAAGGCTAACTTATTTAGCTTATTCAAAAACCTATCACAAAAAGGAATAGTTTGTCAGAAAAAAATCTGTCAAAAGAATGTTGAGCATCTTTTAGACAACATGCGAACTGTTTTTAGAAGAAATAATTCATCATCTAAAATACAAGTGAAAATATTGAATTTTTAGTAATTGATATATTTTAGTATTGTTTAGTATTTAGCACTTTATTTAATATTATTTCTATAGAGTCTCGATCACCCCAATTCGTTTCTAAATCCGAAAAAAGAAAGTCCCTAACTTTTTTTTCTTGATTAAAACACGTGTCGGTTTTGACTTGAAGTTTCCCATGTAAATTGCATGGGGAAAAATCACTTTTTGGAGTTTTTGGAATAATTTTTCAGGGTTTAGGAATAAGTGACGGGAGATTATAGAAACTTATAGAGAACTATCCAACAAAGAATTTCATGTATCACACATATGGGTTTTGCACCCCTAACACACCCCCAGGAGGCCTTGAAAACTACCCTTAAAAGCTAAAATTACCATTTTTCATGAAATTGACGTTCTGAGCACTTTATCCTCGTTGTTTTTCTTAATAATTATTATTAGTATTTATCTACAAGTAATTCTTTATTTGTAACTAATAATAATAATGGAATATTTACTATTAAACTAATCATAAGTTTTTTTAATATGTACATTTAATTTGCTGAAACGATCCTAATGGGTTTAAAAAATTTCTTCCCAAGTAATACATAATTGTGTTAGAATTATATTATATAATTACATTTTTGCATTCTGTAATCTTTTCTCTTATTAACTACATTTTTACAACTACAGCTTGGTGTATTACTGTATGTCGCGAGATAATGTAGTTTTACTGCAATCGGGGAAGTTTTTGTTATACTCTTTAACTACATGTAGTAAAAATTGTTTCTGATTTTCATCTCTAGTTATTATACTATTAAAATCAGAAATCAATTTTACAGCTCTCTCTGCAACGCCGTTGACTACTTTTATTTGGGAAACAATTTGTTTTCCTTTTTCGTACGCTTCATGTCGCATCCAGTTGGAAGCTAATAATTTTTGTTAAAAAAAAAATTAGAAACAATTTTTGTAAACAAATGGAATTTGTTTAAATAATTGAAATTTACTAAAAAATGTTTATTAATATACTTTTATTGTCCAATTGTACACATTTTTATAATAAAAAACGAATTTTCAAAAAAAAAATGTTTAAACAAATGTTATTTGTTTAAATATTTTAAAATTAAATAACTAATGTTTTATCAATATACCATTAAAGATTTATTAAACAATGTTAATAAATATTTCAATAGATTAATACTAATAATTATTATTAAGAAAACAACGAGGATAAAGTGCTCAGAACGTCAATTTCATGAAAAATGGTAATTTTAACTTTTAAGGGTAGCTTTCAAGGCCCCCTGGGGGTGTGTTAGGGGTACAAAACCCATATGTGTGATACATGAAATTCTTTGGTGGATAGTTCTCTATAATTTTCTATAATCTCCCGTCACTTATTCCTAAACCCTGAAAAATTTTTCCAAAAACTCCAAAAAGTGATTTTTCCTCATACAATTTACATGGGAAACTTCAAGTCAAAACCGGCACGTGTTTTAATAAAAAAAAAAAAAAAAAAAATTAGGGACTTTCTTTTTTCGGATTTAGAAACGAATTGGGGGGATCGAGACTCTGTAGCATTGAGAAATTTTTGCAATGCATTTTTGGACCACCCTAGTATATACCGCATGTCCTATAATTGAATCTTTTCCAGGATTAACACAATGGGTAGATCATTATTTTGCATCTTTGCTATAATAATGGAACTTATTCTTTTTGGAACTGCCGATCTAGACTTATCAAAGAATGATATCAATAATATTGATGATTTACCGAAAATAAAGGATACCGTGATTAACTCCTTATATGATTATATTCTGGATCAAGAGAAGCGAACGGCGATTCTCAGAAAGTAAGTCCTCAGCACCACAAATATGTGAGATTCAAACATTTTGAAAAAATATTTGAAAAAACATTTGTAAAAATTTTCAAAACAAATTTTGAAAAATTGGATATTTTTTGTCTTTATTTATAAAAAATAAAAAAAATAATTTTTTTTTATTTATATTTTTTTAAAATATTTTTTTTATTGTTTGTTTGTTTTCTTATATAAGATTGTTTGTTTTATTACAGACACATCCAGGATTATGTGAAAGAGCAACAAAATTCAATACGTAATATCTGATTTGAGACCACAATTCACATAAACTCTTTTTTCATTTCCAATGGAAATTAAAGACTGCACTTATATTTTATATTAATATTATTATTATTATCATTATATTATTTATTATTATTTTATACATTACTGGCAAACCAAAACGTGGAATATCGCTGACTGCGAAATTTTAGAGAAATTTCGATAGAGAAAATTTAAAAGGATTTTTTAGGATTTTTAAAAGATTTTTTGAAATTTTGGGGAATAACAGTAAAAGGATTCTAAGAATTTAAAAAGATTCAATCGAATTTTAAGTGACTTAGAATATTTTTTATGATTTTAAAATGATTTTCTGAAATTTCGTGAGATTTATAATAATTTTAAGGAATTTCAAGAGATGTTTCTGATTTTTAAAAAATGTTATGGAATTGTTAATGATTTCATGGAATTTGATGAGATTTCTATTACTTTTAATGGATTTTAGAGGATATAAAGGGGATTTTAATTGTTATGATAGAAATTTTAAAAAATTCAAGAAGTTTTTTGGGAATTTTAAGAGATTTTCACGAATTTTAAGCGATTTCGAAGGTTTTCGTGAAGTTTTAAGCGTTTTAAATAGATTTTTCTAATTTCTAAAGAATTTTGTAAAATTTTTAAAGATTTCATGGAATTTGATGAAGTTTCTTACTATTTTAAAAGATTTTAAATGTTTAAAAATAAGAAACTTCAAAAGTTTTCTACGAATTTTAAAAAATTTTCACGAACTTTTCACATGAATTTCAGGAGATTTATTATTTTGAGGAATTTTAGCGGATTTCAAGTTCTTTTTGTAAACTTTAACATTTATAAAATGTTTTATGAAATTTGAAGGATCGTAAATTATTTTAAGAAGTTTTATTGAGGAATTTCCAAAGATTTTTATGATTTTCAAAATATTTCATAGAATTTAAAAGGATTTTGAAGGTTTTCGAAAAACCTTCAGGTTTTTCAATCGTATCCGAGATTTTCGAGACGTTTCGTTACACCACTTTTTTAAGATTGGAAAATTATATTAATTCCAATAGAACTACAGAAAAATTCTGAGAAATAAAATTCCCGACATAGAAAAATTCGCGAATTAGAAAATTACTTCATGTCTGTAATAATACCGAAATTGAACACCCCCGAAGTATAAAATTTGCGAAAGAAAATTGCCAACATTATAAAATATTAAAAACTTTTGACTCGAGAATTTTACAGTGTAGGGAATTTTATTTTTAGGAATTTTTCAGACGTTCCATTTGAATTATTTTGATCAAAATCCACAATAATAAATAAATTTCCTGTATCCAGAAAAAATGGGTCAAATTTTAAAATCTTTGGAACTAGAAAATCGGAAAGGGTCCGTCAATGATGAAGAGAATGTTGAGGAAGAATCTGATGAAGTTGATGTTAGTTATCAAGACATAGTAAAATATTTATTCTTTGTTCAATATATACACAGTATATTTTTTTTATAAATTGTAAAATTCTAGTATGATGACTCAAAATACGGGAAGCTTTGCAATGGGATAATTGTCCTATCTGCTGATATCCAAAAAAAATTGAAATGCCGATATGTAGATCACGGTATTCCTTTTTTAAAAATAGCCCCCTTCAAAGAAGAAGAAGCTTATCTAGATCCGAGAATTGTTGTCTACCACGACGTAATCAATGAGGAGGAAATAAATACTCTCAAAGAAATGTCAATACCAAAGGTTTGTCAAATCAAATTATTAGCAATTTTTATTCAGGTATAACCGGACTGAATCTGTTTTAATACGCAAACATATCAAGTTTTTCAATAAGGAAGTGTTTCGCCCACTCGGAAGCTTTATTGTGGACAAAATGAATTAATTAATCTATCGTACTTACTTATTGCATACACCGGCACACAAAAAAAGGTCCTATTTCCGGAACCAGACTGGTATATCAAAAATAGTCAAATTGATTCAAGTTATTATTCCTGTATATTTTTGGGGTCGATGAATCCAAATCCGATGTCCGTTTGATCCGACAAGGTCAAATTGAAGGTCCTTTTAAGGTCAAATGTGTTTATTCTGCCAAAAATGAATTTTTGACTGCAGATTCTGAAAGAACGCAAAATTGGACGTCTAGATATGTATTTAACTTTTTTTATAACATAACCCGTGAACACATTTTTTTATTTTTGCAATTGTCATATGAACCCTCCATACAATTAAATGAATGACCTTGGGGGCTATGTTATCAAAAAAGTTGAATACATATCTTGACGTAAAATTTCGCGTTCTTGCAGAATCTTGCAGTCAACAATTCATTTTTGGCAGAATAAACACATTTGACCTTGAAATGACTTTCATATTGACCTTGTCGGATCAAACGGACATCGAATTTGGATTCAGTGACCCCAAAAATACATAGGAATAATAATTTGAATCAATTTGACTATGTTTTCAGGATTTGACCTTGAATAGACCTTGAACCTGACCTGATTGAGACAAACGGACACCGGATTCGGATTCAGCGACCCAAAAAACATAAGGATATACTAGTCTGATTCTGGGAGTAGGACCTTTTTTTTGTGTGCCTGTGTTATTTATTATATACTCTACATATATAATAATAAAGATTAAGTATATTACATTTTCTGTTCTACAGTTAAAAGATGCAAAAGTACTAGTTCCTACAGACGACCCTAGTCGGAGAGTTGCCAAAACTGCCTGGTTTTCGGATCGGAAACATAAACATGTAAAAGTTATTAGTCGTCGAGTGGAACATATGACAAGATTGACTACCAAAACAGCTGAGGAATTGCAAACTGCTTTTTACGATGTCGGAGGATATTACGTACCACACTTTGACTTTGCAACTGTAAGAAGACAATTAATAAAGCAATCTTGGTTGAACTTTGCTGAAATAGACTTAAGAATTCATCATTGCTAAGGTTCTTTTTTTTATGATTTCAAGCTTTAAGTGTTTTTTTTCGCAAAGGTGGAGGGTCTTTAAGGCAGGTTTTTGGCTGAAAAAATTTGAAAAAATCCATACAGTATCTACTAACAATAAGAAGTCAATTCCACCCTAAACGGACAACCCTCATTTCCCATTATTTTTCTGGATTTTTTGCAGTTTGAACTTCAAATGACCTTGAATCTGATATGCTGGAGGTCAACGGACCTCGGATGCAAAATCAGCGACCCCAAAAACCTATGTACGTATTATATTTTTCTGAATTTTTTGCAGTTTGACCTTCAAATTATAAATTTTGACGCCCTGGACAAAAATAGATCATTGCGCCCTTATACACCCCCCCCCCCCGAAGTCTTTGCGCAAAAGTAATCAGGCTTAATTTTAACTTTGATTTTAATTTCATGGTCAAAATAATAAATACAATAAAAAAATAAATTAAAAAAAATACAATTTTGAGTAATTTTAAGTAATTTTAAGAAATATCAATTGATTTTGCGAAATTTAAGGACGTTGGACCCAAGTGTTAAGCTCAAAATTCCATTCTCCATTTTACTCCATGAAAGTTATAGATTCGGTGCATTTTCAGAAACTTTAAGAGGTTTAATCAGATTTCATGGAAGTTTGAGTAATTTTAAAGGAATTTCACCAGATTTTTGAAATATTTTAAAGGTATTTTAAGATACTACATGGAGAATTAAGTAATTTTGAGGACTTTTAAGGGATTCAGGGGATTTTACGAGATTTCATTGAATTTTCAGGAATTTTAAGAGATTTCATGACAATTCATGGGATTTTTAATAATTTTAAGGGATTTTACGAAATGATATGGGATATTTAGTAATTTTAAAGACTTTTAAGGAATTCAAGGAATTTTACGAAAATTCAGCGAATTTTCAGAAATGTTAAGAGGTTTAATCAGATTTCATGGAACTTTGAGTAATTTTAAGGAATATCAATTGATTTTGCGAAATTTTGAGGAATTTCATAAGATTTCATGACAATACATAGGATTTTTAATAATTTTAAGGGATTTTACGATATTTTATGGGATATTTAGTAATTTTAAGGACTTTTAAGGAATTTTATGCGACTTATGGAGGTTCCTGAAATTAGTTAAACAATTACAAAATTTTATATTTCAAGAATTGAAAATTCTAAATTAATTGCTTATTTTATAAAATTTACAATAATATGTAAGAATTATATCTAATTTATAAGTACGACTGATTCCTAAAATTACAGTAACAATTTATTCTGTCTCATTATGTTCACGTTTGCAAATTCATCTATCATATCATCATAATCAAGGAATTTTGCGAATTGAAAAAAGTTTTGATGTCACGAAAAAAATTAATTTTTACGTATTTCCTATTTCTAAAGAGATCGAAATTTATCTTAAATTTATCGTCATACTGAAAGAATTTCTGAACAAATTTTCGAAAAAATTTTTAAAATTTGTTTGCTTGACCTGTCCCCCGGTTACCACGCCCTCGTTACGGCACTGATGTTTCTAGAAAAACTCCTAATTCAAAAATCAGGAAAAATAAATATATAGTGTTTTCGGGTTGCTGATTTCGAATCCGAGGTCCGTTGACCTCAGAATATCAGATTCAAGGTCATTTGAAGGTCAAACTGCAGAAAATTCGATCAAAAATGTAGAAAAATACATACGTAGGTTTTTTGGGTCGCTGATTTCGAATCCGAGGTCCGTTGTCCTCCAGAATATCAGATTCAAGGTTATTTGAAGGTCAAACTGCAAGAAATCCAAAAAAATAAATACATAAGTTTTTGGGAACGCTGATTTCAAATCCGAGGTTCATTGACCTCCATCATATCAGATTCAAGGTCATTTGAAGGTCAAACTGCAGAAAATCCAGAAAAATAATGGGGTTTGAGGGTTGTCCGTTTTGATTTACAGGGGGATAGAAAATGATAGATTGGAATAGGCGAGAGATAGATAGAGACAGATTAATTTGGATTGAAAGAGATAGGCGTGGATGTGGATGGAAATGGAGATAGAAAGGGATAGAGAACTGGAGATTAATATATAATGATATATATATATAATCACCACGAGCCCTTAATAAAAAGAACCTTTGTAACTTTCCAGGAAGAGGAAATACGCTACATCAATGCTAGTCTTAGCATTGGAAATCGTATCGCCACAGTCTTGTTTTATGTGAGTATCCAATATTGAGTAATTCAGTGTTTCCAGACGTCTGGGATTTTTCCCCCAGACTTCGCCTCAATTATCATCAAAAAAATAATCCCATTAAATTTAAAAACTTTTTCTAATACAATTTGTTTCGAAACAATCCTTTTCTAATTTATATGCAACAAGAACATACAGAATTTTACATATCGAGAAACTTCTCTTATTTCTGTATTGACTTATCTTATTTATTTCTTTCATTTTTTATTTATTTTTATTGTTTTTATTAATATTAATTATTCTTTTATATTATCATGAGAGAATATATTCAATTTGTGTAAAATTTGACCCCGCACAATTTTTTTCAAATGCACAAATATTTATCGAATGTAAATATTTGTTTGATTAAGAAAACGTTATTGGTTGGACGTTTTCAACTAACGGTTCGGTTTTTGAATCCAATATTTGGTTTTTTCTTTTTTATCAACACTAAACTTTTTTCTCATTAAAAAAAAATAAATTTACAATCGTTATAATTTATATTTTTCGAAGAAAACAATTTTAGTTTAAATCCGAATAGTATTAGATATTGCTATAAATATAAATAATAAATTGCTATGAATATTACAAACTTCAATTTTTGTCTGTAATTTTAATGCAACAGATAATAAAAGTATAACATTAGTACAAAAAGAGCATAGCATAAAAGCATGAAAAGACGCCTTCTTCAGCAACAATTAAAAGGTCATAACTAAATATTATAAATAAATAAAGTAACAGTTAGTTTTGCTTTTTTCTGAAAATTTCATGAAATCTTTAACATTGTAAGCTCTATCAATATGAAGACTTATTTACTACTTTATGAAGAGTCGTAGAAACGCAGAAGAGAATAAAACAATAAATGTATATACATAGATTTAGTTAAAAATATTATTCAAGGACAGTTTTGTGTATAAATGTGAAGACAGGAATACAGGTGTTTTAGTGTTCAAGAAAATTGTTAAGAATTTATTAAATTCTTCTTGAAAAATGGGACTCGTCAAAATTAGAATATTATTCTTCATTTTTGCAACTCTACTTAATTCTATTGGTAAGTATAGAATAATAAATAGTACATCTGTAAGTATAGACGTATAATATTATTGGAAGTATATATAAATATCTTAGCAAAAACATCTGTGATACAAGAATTCGATTCTGCATGTATAACAATATTACCTGTAAAAATAAACATATTTGTGAAATTAAAGTTCGCCAATTAATTTGTATGTAAAAATTAGCTTTTGAAGATTAATTCACAATTTATTACACGGAAACAAATTAATGCGGGGTGCGATTCTGTGACTTCACTTTCACGTTTACCTCACTTCATGTCGTGAATTAAAAAATGCAAAATTAAAAAAAATTGAAATCTGCATTTTTAAATTCACGACGTGAAGTGAGGTGAAAGTGAAATTATAATAATTTGACACCCATAAATTGACTGTAAATATGGCTAGCTCAGTAAATGGGTTGATAAGGCAACTTACTATATGAAAATTGTATGTCCAATAAACTTGAATAAAAGAATTATTCACTGAAAATTAGTCTTATTTAATGTTTAATCTAAGTATTAAATATTAAAAATGTTTTTGAATAATGTTGTTAATCTCTATCTGTAATCGTCGACTTTAGTATTTTATTACGGTTGCGAATTAGGATTAAAGTACCTTTTTTAATCTAGCCATAGTTTATTGTACTGCTGGTGGGAAATGTTTGGTACAGTTTAAGATTAAGGTCTTTTATGAGGCCATTCTTGTACTAATCTTCCTGACCGTACTATAATAATAAAATATTTGGGGAATTCCAAGGTTATACATACAAAATTATATGTATCACAGTATATCTTTATATTTTAAATAAATAATAATTAAAAAGTGTACCAAATAACATTTAATTATAATAAATCCGATAAATCCGAGTCGATTACATAATCCGGTTTATTAATTTACTAATAATTAATTAATTGACTATTAAATGAATAATAATTATCATTATCATTTATTGACAACATGTAAGCATTACATCATAAGCATCATCTGTTATTGAAAACCTTAATTATAGTTCATTCATCAATACTTAATTATAATCATCATTCCATTCATACTTATGTAACTGACCCTTACGACTCGAGCCACCTGCAACACTAATAAATCTCTAAATCTGCAAGAGGACACTGACCTTTATACCTAAATGGCTGTTCTCAAAGGCGCACTATGCACTGTGAATTCCATTTGTACAGGAGACACCCACAAGAAACCTACACACTCTCAATCACTCGACACGTCCGTGAGAGGTCCACCAGCCACCCTCGCTAGTACAGCTAGCCCAAACTTTAAGGGTATCCAAACAACACATACACCATCAGAAACCCATTAATCTTGTCTCTACTAGGGTCACTAATACAACTCCATCGATATTGCCCTTTTTAAAAGTTGGGCACTAACACAACTCCATCAACAGTGGCTCTACACGAAATTGAGACCCAAATTAGTATATAAGGAGCAAATCTCACAAATAGGTCAGTCTTGAGTTCAATAATTAAGGGTGCAGTTCTTCTACAGTGTAAAGTCAGTGCAGTCAAGTGTCTACGAGAAATCTCAAAGTTACTAGTGATTCTGTATATATATTCTGATTCACAATTGAACCGCTTGCGATCAACAGGGGGTACGCGTGGATTCAGCCTGAGAAGTATTGTCCTGAAAGTTAATTTAAAATGTCTTTCGATTTTTAATTTTAAAGACTTATACTTGTAGAGAATTTCAAGGCGCATCTTTTTTTCCTCTTGCAAAAGTTTGTAGGCTTTGTAGTTTTTGAAGTAATGAATAAAAAGTGGATGTTTCGAAAACGAAAAATTTCAATCTTTTTTCATTTAAACTTGCGATAGTTCAGCCAATTTTCAGAATTTTTTTATTTGATCAATACAAACGACGTGTTTAAGTCTTTTGAAACCATCTAAGCAAGAAAAATGAAAATATTGTTATAAACAAAAAAGTTGTTAATTTTTTTTTCAGACTTGGCAAAAATCATAAATTTTAACATTCAAGCGCTTTTTTTATCGAGCGAATTTTAAGCTACGGAAAACTTCCAGAGTCTTTAAAATTAAAAATCGAAAGACTTTTTAAATTAACTTTCAGGACAATAATTCTCAGGCTGAATCCACGCGTACCCCCTCTTGATCGCAAGCGGTTCAATTGTGGAAGTGCAGAAAGATCCAACCGAGAACAACCAAGGGATTACTGTCTGACAACAGAAGGATCGAGCGTAACCATTAATAAGAATTAGAAGGTACTGTCCCCACAAACTCAGTCTCATTTTAACTCGTCGTAAGGGTCATTTTCTGTTCAATTGTAAAAGAAAACCTAACTTGTAACTTAAAGTTAATAAATTGTATTTTCAAAAATATATAAATTCTTTTCATTTGGATTGTCCTCGTTCCCAGATTCACATTAAATTGTGAACTGAAACGAGGGAATTAATTACAAGAAATAGTTTCCAAGTTTTTATGACCTCAGCATTTTTTTTTTAATTTTAGCAAGTTTCAATTTGTTATAAATAAATTCAAAAGTAACGTAACAGGGAAATAAATGTCGGTAAGGTAGGGATCGAATAAGTAATATATTCTGTAATATAAGTATATAAGTATATAAGCTCTCTGATATAAGTATATATCCTTATCTCCGAGAGTCTCTTACCCTCTGAATCTTATCTTTTAACATCAGAGCTCACACCAACTGTTCCTAAACAAGCAGCG
The DNA here is from genome assembly GCA_900474325.1 of Synergus umbraculus. Lineage (NCBI taxonomy): Eukaryota > Metazoa > Arthropoda > Insecta > Hymenoptera > Cynipidae > Synergus > Synergus umbraculus. The sequence goes on along the minus strand of UCOK01018626.1, from coordinate 7,300 downwards.
AGTTCCTCCTTTCTTCCACAGGTTTCTAATACCCTACATTCTATCCCACTACATCTATTTTTATTAATCCTTTTGCAACAAAAGTATAATTCTCTTTCACCTTTAATTTGGAATTTTATAATTTTCATGTCGATGAGCAATTTATTTCAAAAACAATATTAGGCTATCTCTAATAGCTTAGTTGATATTAGCCTAGAAAAATTGACCTTTCTCGCAAATGGCGATACATAAGTGAGGTAAACTATATAAGAACGATTCAAATGTTTAGTTTACGGGAATAGTCCGACACTGCTCAGGAAACTGCGCAGCCGTTTACCAATGAGGGGGAAGTAGATGATTGAATATCTTATGATGTTGAACTGTCAAGTCACATCAACGGTCACTCTTCTGTGGTTTGGGTCGCATCTGATGCACATATACGCCCCTTGTGTGTGTGTCAGGTGTGAAGCGAAGTAGTTCGACGCCAAGAAAAGGTGCTCCTACTACTTCAAACATGTGAGATGCAATTAGGATAAGAAGGGAGCATAATACAAATGAACTCAACTACTTTATGGCATTATTAGATATTAACTAGATAATATACCAATTTTTAAAAAAATCCCCAATCATGGATAGTGTTTTCCGAAGATATTCTATCTCTTCTTGAAATCTTTGAGGCAACGTGCTGTGCACCATATTTATGGGAAAGAAATTCTCACAAACTGTAGTAGTGACATTGACTGTTCCTTTTGGAATTTTTTCCAATGTTTAATTTGTTATATTCATTATATGTGTCACGTTTCGCGACGTAAACTATTATTAATTATTCTAATATTTTCACAAGATTATTTGGCCTGACCTCCTAAAAACGTCTTGGGGCATTCGTGCCCACTGGGATGTGTACTAATATAAGGTCAATGCCCTCTGTCCATTAGAGTTACAGTCCTCAGGAAAAGATGGCGGAGCTAAGTTTGTAACGGGCAGTATTGTTGCCTGTTGCATATTTCCATCCTTCATTCTCCGTCGCCGTCCGCTTGCGTCGCAGACAGGACGGGGCGAGATTCCTTCAACGACCGGTTCTCCCCACCATGAGTTACGTTACGATAAATCCTTAAATGCAGTAACGTGAGCACTGATCAGTCAGTTCAACGGGGAGCAGCGAAGTCTGCATTAAGCACTCGGCGAACAAAGCTGGTCTCTCTACTAGCGGCTGCTACCATAGTAGAGCGACCGGGAACAACCTGGACATATTTTCCTGGAGAAGTCCACTAGGTGTACGACTAGCATGTGCCACTACAGTTGTAGACTTACACGCAGAAAAGTGTTATAGTATATTCTACTATTTCCGTTTAGTAAGCCAAAATATCGTAAAAATAACAGCTGGATGGTTAGAAGCTACTAAACGCTGTATAGTTTCATTAAGTTACTTTTACTGATCTGAGTAGTACGAACCCTGACTGTCTGTTTAGTAAAAGTAACTTCTGTGTAGTAAAACCAACTACTCAACCGCTCGTTTAATAAAAGGTACTACTCAGGCAGTCAGACTCATTGTAGTTGCGGTTGAGTGTACCGTGGAAAAAATGTGTTACCACCATCTCGAGAGCTTAGGATAATGGATAAGTAGCTGGACTCGCGTCCTATAGGTCATGCGCTCGATTCCCCTCTCGCGGTGCGTGCGAAATTTTATTTGTTTTTATTTTTATTCTCCCATAGTATAATCCACTAAACAAGAATCGTCGACGCGACGGCTTGCGCAGTAGGCTCTACTCTACTGTGCGTAGTAAACGGACTGAACAGGAGTTTAGTAGATTCAACAATTAGCTTAGTCTGTCAATTATTTACTACTCCGTTCAGTAGATCTTACTCTTACTAGGGTGAGAGCTACACAACATTTTTCAGCGTGTAGCCAAAGGATCGGACAGCTTATAAGCGACTTATCCTGGACCAACCTGGGGAAGATTTCCAACTTGAGGGATACCGACCTGGGGGAACCACTTCCATGGTCAGCCGAAACCTGAATTACCTCTGGTTCTCTCCTGTCATTCCCTGAAACAGTTACTGACAATCCATACTCTATACCTGACCAGAAGGCGCCATCATGGCCAGTAAAGGGTGCGTTGACACAAAATCAACGCACCCTGGGGTAAATCCTGTCCATCGAAATCTGCAGAACGTCCGGGAAGAGAAAAATCACCAAAGAGACAAATGTAACGTCTCCCTCCTCCCCTCTCCGTACCGTACTGCGAATTCTTTCCAAGACAGACGGACTCAGGACACGATACACGCCTTGTCCATTATCATACCGCAAAGATACATAGTTTCTTAGAATCCCTTCCTTGCAGGTGGTATTGGAGTGACACACACACGCAAACGTTCAACCGTTTTGCTTGCTTACTCTCTCTCACCCACATGAATTAAATATATACACGGAAATTATTATAATCGCGCAGACTATAGCCATTCACATTTATTGTTATCACACACATATACACTCTCACGATATAAACACCACACCAACACACACATACACTTAGATAATAGATTTAAAAATGTAACTTTGTAGGTAAATAAATATTCATTTTTGTTAATTCTTTTCAAATAATTTGTCGTTTTATTTTCTTTTGTTTTTATAAAAATTTAAGATCAGATTAATATACCTTAAAATATTTTTTTGTAATTTTAGAAATTTTCAATTTGATATCAACAAATTCTGAATTCAGAAGTAATATTGCAGGGAAAATAATTTCAGTAAGGTAGGGATCGCATAAGTAAAATATGATGGTGTTTAAATATTGATTCCCAGAAAACATTCTGAAATTGTGTTTCCTGAAATCCTAAAAAATTATTATTATGTGAAATGAAATCTTTACTCTTACCCTCTGAATCCTGCCTTTTACCATCAGAGCTAACACCGACTGTTCCTAAACGAGTAGTGAGTGACCACTTTCACCCACAGGTTTCGAATACCTTCACTCTATCCTACTACATCTATTTTTATTAATCCTTTTGCAACAAGAGTATCATTCTCCTTCACTTTTAATATGGAATTTTACAATTTTCATGTCGATGAACAATTTATTTTAAAAACAATATTAGGCTATCTCTAATAGCTTAGTTGATATTAGCCTAGAAAAATTGACCTTTCTCGCAAATGGCGATACATAAGTGAGGTAAACTATATAAGAACGATTCAAATGTTTAGTTTACGGGAATAGTCCGACACTGCTCAGGAAACTGCGCAGCCGTTTACCAATGAGGGGGAAGTAGATGATTGAATATCTTATGATGTTGAACTGTCAAGTCACATCAACGGTCACTCTTCTGTGGTTTGGGTCGCATCTGATGCACATATACGCCCCTTGTGTGTGTGTCAGTTGTGGAACGAAGTAGTTCGATGCAAAGTAAAAGTGTCCTACTACTTCAAACATATAAAATGTATTAGGATAAGAAGGGAGCAAAAGAGTTAAGCTGACAGGTTGATAGTTCTTAAGTAGATAATATATATGCGCAGAAAAAAAATCCCCAATCATGGATAGTGTTATAATTTCCGATGATATTCTAACTCTTCTTGAAACCTTTGAGGCAACGTGCTGTGCGCCATATTTATGGGAAAGAAATTCTCATAAACTGTAGTAGTGACATGGACGGTTCCTTTTGCACATTTTTTCAATATTGTAATTGATATATACATTATATATGACACGTCTCGCGACGTAAACTATTATTAAGAGTATTGCATAAACGAACTTTGAAATTTCTGTGGCTACACCAATGGGCGTTTCTTATTTATCGAGGTGTCTGATTGGTGTAGGCAATATGACTGTACGGGAGAGGATAGATAAATTAAGATTTCATAAATTATAATTTCATAATTTACGATCACTGACACTCCATTATTATATTATATATACACGGAAAAAATTATATATCGAAAATTCCTTTATGACTATTTTATCGAATTTAGGATACGTCAAAACGTTTTAAAATATTTCATAATCTTTTTACAAAATCTTAAGTACTTTTCGTGAAGAATTCTAAAATTGTTGTTACGAGCCCCTATAAGTATTAAAATTATTTAGAAAATTAACTTTGGCTCATAACTAAAGTATTATAAATTAAGAATTTCAATGTACTAGAGATTCATGGTATAGGGGAGCGCGATGAAGAGCCTTTATAATTTAATGATGAGACTTATAATTTTTGCGTTAACGAACTTTTAAAAAAGAATGAATGAGGAATGAAAGAACGATAAAGGAAGAAGAAATATACCCTCCACGAAATACCAGAAGCATTCCAGTAGGCACGAAATTGAAAGACGTTTTTACAACGTCCTAAAAATGTTTTTAGGACGTTAAGTTCAAAAGACGTTTTTAGATCGTTCAAAAAACACGTCGTAAGTCCGGCAAAAAAAACTTCCTAAAAACGTCCAATGTTCCAAAAACGTCCTAAAAACGTCCTTGGAACATTGTATATTTTTAGAAAGTTATTTGGCCTGACTTTTCGGACGTCCTAAAAACGTCTTGGAGCATTCGTGCCCACTAGGATTTGTACTAATATAAGGTCAATGCCCTCTGTCCAACAGTTGCAGTCCTCAGGAAGAGGGGAGAAACCACCAAAGGGACAAATGTAACGTTTCCCTCCCCCCTCTCTCACGCCGTACCGTACGGCTACCGCTTTCCGAGAAAGACGGGCTTAGGAGTCTCAGGACACAATGCTCGCCTCGTCCATTATCATAACGCAAAGATTCATGGTTTCATAGAATCCCTTGCTTGAAGGTGGTATTGGAGTGACACACACACGCAAACACACAACAGTTGCTCGCTTTTCCTCTCTCTCACCCACATGAAGTAAATATACGCACGGAAATTATTATAAACGCGAACAGTTAGCATCAATTCACATATATTGTTATCACACGCAAATACACATACACACACTCAGGACATAAACACCACATCAACACACACATACACTTAGATAATAGATTTAAAAATGTAACTTTTTAGGTAAATAAATAATCATTTTTGTTAATTCTTTTCAAATAATTTGCCGTTTTATTTTCTTTTGTTTTTATAAAAATTTAAGATCAGATTAATATACCTTAAAATATTTTTTTGTAATTTTAGAAATTTTCAATTTGATATCAACAAATTCTGAATTCAGAAGAAACATTGCAGGAAAAATAATTTCGGTAAGGTAGGGATCGCATAAGTAAAATATGATGGTGTTTAAATATTGATTCCCAGAAAATATTCTGAAATTGTGTTTCCTGAAATCCTAAAAAATTATTATTATGTGAATTGAAATCTTTACTCTTACCCTCTGAATCTTACCTTTTACCATCAGAGCTCCTACCGACTGTTCCTAAACAAGCAGCGAGTGACAACTTTCACCCACAGGTTTCGAATACCTTCAGTCTATCCTACTACATCTGTTTTTATTAATCCTTTTGCAACAAGAGTATCATTCTCCTTCACTTTTAATATGGAATTTTACAATTTTCATGTCGATGAGCAATTTATTTTAAAAACAATATTAGGCTATCTCTAATAGCTTAGTTGATATTAGCCTAGAAAAATTGTCCTTTCTCGCAAGTGGAGATACATAGCTGCGTGAAACTATATAAGAACGATTCTAATGTTTAATTTACGGGAATAGTCCGACACTACTCAGGAAACTGCGCAGCCGTTTGCCAATGAGGGGGAAGTAGATGATTGAATATCTTATGATGTTGAACTGTTAAGTCACATCAACGGGGTCACTCTTCTGTGGTTTGGGTCGCATCTTGATGCACATATACGCCCCTTGTGTGTGTGTCAAGTGTGAAATGAAGTATTTCGACGCAAAGAAAGTGTGTCTTATTACTTCAATATGGATGCTATAAAGGTGTTTCATTAGGATAAGAAGGGAGCAAAAGAGTTATGCTGAGAGGCTGATAGTTCTTAGGTAGATAATATAATCTGGAAGCGATATAAAATCCCAATCCTGGATTGTGTTACAATTACCGACGATATTCTAACTTTTCTTGAAACCTTAGAGGCAACGTGCTGTGCGCCACATGTATGAGGGAGAAATTCCCAAAAACTGTAGTAGTGACCTGGACGATTCCTTTTGCAATTTTTTTTTCAATATTTCAATTGTTATATACAATTTATTTATAGTGTCACATAAAAATGTAAGACTTGATGACATACTTTAATAGACCCAATTTACGATTTCCTAAAATATGTTATCAAACCAATTTTGTAAACCACTGCGAAACAAACCTGATATATCCCAAGTGGAAATTACATGCTAGAGCCGATTTTTACAACTGACGCCAGTTGTAATGTGCCAATATTGGGTAGCCATAGCTGGCGTAGTACTAACTTTACCATTGGGTCAGTACTCTATCAAATGCAAATTCCAATATCGGCAGTCCAGAATCGAGCTAGTACTGGCTTTGTACAGTAATAAAAAAAATACCAGCACTGGATCTGCGGACTCATGCCAACTTCAAGGCCAGTATTGGTAAGAAACTGGCAAGGATCTAAACATTTTCCAAAATTACAATTCTCAAAATTATAAAATTTTAAAAATAATAAAGATTATGAAATTCAAAATTTCATAAAAATATAAAACTATCAAAAAAAGATAAAAATCCCAAAATTTAAAATCCCGGAAATAATAACATTTTTTTTTATTATCGATATTACAGAAAAAACACCAAATATATTTTTTCGGGTGTTTTGCAATTTTTAAAATTTTATCATTTTATATACTTTAAATTTCGAAGACTTCATAAATTTGTGAATTAAATATTTCTATAGATTTATAAGATTGAGAATTCTGAATTTTTGGAAATTTAATCAAGTTTATAATTGAATGAAAATTTCATAATTTCAGAAAGAATCATTCATTGGTTATAAAAGAAGAAACATTTAACCAGTAAATTGTTCAAATCTTTAAAGCCAAAAATTTTCGATGGAATGAGTCAAACACTTATCACACGGCCCTGCAGATGCAGCTTATATTTAAGATTTTTTTTTTCATATGTCATGGTAAGTTAGCCGCGATGGTTAAGGCGTTAAGAACTAGGAATTTTGCGAAGCTTATAGGTTCGAATCCCGCGGCGAATAAAAATTTTAATAAAATGCGATTTTAAAAATAGTGTAGTGATTGTTTGAATAATATTGAATAAATGTTGTTCTTAAATATGTTAGTAAATATAGATTATTATAATTATATAATAATAATGCAAAAGTTTTTTATTTTCGCATCGAATCTTGGGGCACCATTGGCGCAGTACTGTACCAGTTGTTAATGGCCATCGGGCCAGTAC
>UCOK01018625.1:0-28675 GCA_900474325.1 Synergus umbraculus | reverse complement strand
AAAATTCAGCATTGTACTTTGTATATTGTATAAACTCAAACATTGTATATTGTACAAAATTGTACAATATGCATTTTACTTTGTATATTATACAAAATGCAACATTGTACCTTTGTATATTGTACAAAGCTATACAATTGTATAGCTTGTATAACATTGTATCAAATTAAGCAGTGTAATTTTTACATTGTATAAAGTTAAAAACTGTACATTGCATATTGTACAAAATTATACATTGTATATTGTACAAACTTATACATTGTATATTGTATTTTGCTCAAAATTATACAATGTACCTTGCACATTGTACAAAATTCAGCATTGTACTTTGTATATTGTATAAACTCAAACATTGTATATTGTACAAAATTGTACAATATGCATTTTACTTTGTATATTATACAAAATGCAACATTGTACCTTTGTATATTGTACAAAGCTATACAATTGTATAGCTTGTATAACATTGTATCAAATTAAGCAGTGTAATTTTTACATTGTATAAAGTTAAAAACTGTACATTGCATATTGTACAAAATTATACATTGTATATTGTACAAACTTATACATTGTATATTGTATTTTGCTCAAAATTATACAATGTACCTTGCACATTGTACAAAATTCAGCATTGTACTTTGTATATTGTATAAACTCAAACATTGTATATTGTACAAAATTGTACAATATGCATTTTACTTTGTATATTATACAAAATGCAACATTGTACCTTTGTATATTGTACAAAGCTATACAATTGTATAGCTTGTATAACATTGTATCAAATTAAGCAGTGTAATTTTTACATTGTATAAAGTTAAAAACTGTACATTGCATATTGTACAAAATTATACATTGTATATTGTACAAACTTATACATTGTATATTGTATTTTGCTCAAAATTATACAATGTACCTTGCACATTGTACAAAATTCAGCATTGTACTTTGTATATTGTATAAACTCAAACATTGTATATTGTACAAAATTGTACAATATGCATTTTACTTTGTATATTATACAAAATGCAACATTGTACCTTTGTATATTGTACAAAGCTATACAATTGTATAGCTTGTATAACATTGTATCAAATTAAGCAGTGTAATTTTTACATTGTATAAAGTTAAAAACTGTACATTGCATATTGTACAAAATTATACATTGTATATTGTACAAACTTATACATTGTATATTGTATTTTGCTCAAAATTATACAATGTACCTTGCACATTGTACAAAATTCAGCATTGTACTTTGTATATTGTATAAACTCAAACATTGTATATTGTACAAAATTGTACAATATGCATTTTACTTTGTATATTATACAAAATGCAACATTGTACCTTTGTATATTGTACAAAGCTATACAATTGTATAGCTTGTATAACATTGTATCAAATTAAGCAGTGTAATTTTTACATTGTATAAAGTTAAAAACTGTACATTGCATATTGTACAAAATTATACATTGTATATTGTACAAACTTATACATTGTATATTGTATTTTGCTCAAAATTATACAATGTACCTTGCACATTGTACAAAATTCAGCATTGTACTTTGTATATTGTATAAACTCAAACATTGTATATTGTACAAAATTGTACAATATGCATTTTACTTTGTATATTATACAAAATGCAACATTGTACCTTTGTATATTGTACAAAGCTATACAATTGTATAGCTTGTATAACATTGTATCAAATTAAGCAGTGTAATTTTTACATTGTATAAAGTTAAAAACTGTACATTGCATATTGTACAAAATTATACATTGTATATTGTACAAACTTATACATTGTATATTGTATTTTGCTCAAAATTATACAATGTACCTTGCACATTGTACAAAATTCAGCATTGTACTTTGTATATTGTATAAATTCATACATTGTTCATTGTATATTGTACAAGACTATACAATATACATTGAATATCGTACAAACTCATACATTGTACATTGTATATTGTACAAAATTGTCCAATATGCATTTTACTTTGTATATTGTACAAAACCGTACATTGTATATTGTACATGCTTGAATACCATTCGAAAAAAATCTCAAATTCTACACCCGACCCAAAAAAATATTTTCCCGCCTAAAAATCGCTTCAAAAGATCGTCGAACCCCGCAAAAAAAAATTCCAAAATTTTACCTTGCTCTGGACATAATCGAGCGCCAACATGCAGTCGGAATATCCGCTTTCGGTTTTGATGGTGGTACCACCTTGGCCGGGGGCGGTGGAGCAAAATCCGGAACCGACAACTCCTACCGGGCCTCCAAGCCCGGCGGCTGCAGCCGCGGCGACGCTCTCCCGGTACCAGGGGTACATATCGTTACCCGGGTTCGGCGAAATTTTTCTCAAATTCCTCTCCCACTCCAAGAAACTATATCCAACTCCCTCCAAGCTTCAAAATCACTCCCGCACTAGAATCACTATTTTCAATATTTTCCAAAAACCCAATATCAAGTTTTTAAATCCTCGAAAATAGAATCCACTAATCCTTCAACGATTTCCCAAAAAACAGCGAAAAGTCGGGACCTCCTGGTCCACACAATCCTCCAGGGATTTCATTTTATTTCAATCAATCCAAAAGTCAGTTTGTTTTTCTCTCCGACCTTGTATTCTAATTCCTTTATCTAGATTATTCCGATATTTACTCGGGCTCGTTTATTCTGTTCTCAGGTTTGTTTATCTTTTACTATCCTTCAAATATGTCCCCCTCAAATTACAAACTTCTAGGTACGAATGTAATTGAGTATTCGTAAATTCAATAGAATTCCTACACTCAGTTTTCCAAGAAATCCTCGTAGTCTCGAATTAAAAACAAGTTTCTGTTATGATTTAAAAACATCAGATTCTCAATTCAACATTTTCTATTCATATTTAATTTAAGCTTTGATTCAAGCACTTGACTAAATCATAAACAAATTCCTCATTAAAGCACCTTTATTGCACTTCCAAAGTAAATATCATTGCACACAATCCAACACTTGACACTCTCTCTCTCTCTCTCCCTCTCCCAAGTTCATGGGTTCAAGGCTCACAGTCGAAAAAAACTCGCACTTTTCCCCCACCACTCGAGATTTTCCCTCGGATAATTAACAATTATTAATTAATATACTAATTAATAATTCTTTACTAATAATCAATCCTTAATTCTCAATTCTTCGATTCGACTCGAATCCTTCAATTAGTAACCCTTTCATTATGTCAGCAAAAAATAAAAAGGTCCAAAAGACAGAATTCAAAAATAAACAACTTTTACACTCACTCGAAATTATTGTAATATTCTCTTTAGCACTAAATAAAGTACCGTTTTTTAAATTTTAATAACAATATTTATTGTTTTTGGCGAAGTAGAGACGCGTGGTGAACCGGTGAGGGGACAAAAAAGCCGTGCCCGGAAACGTGAACCGTGGACCGCGAACGCGGTTTCTACACTGACGCGGGAGTCGCAATTCGAACGGTGGTTCGGGTAGACTCGGGTGACTCGGGCAAGTTCGACTCTCGCGCTGACGGCGCGTCGGTACTTGCCGCTGAGCCAATGGGTGGGGGTGGACTACTCGTATCGTTCCCTTGCCGCGAGGCGGGGGGGGAACTGGAGAGGGACGCGGGAGAGGGAAAATGATACGGGGAAGGGGTAGCGAATTTTTCTACACGATTCGCTAACTCGCTGCTTTGATAGCGATTAATCGCCATTTAGGGCATCGGCACACTGCAGACACCAGACTATACCTGAATGACGACCCAATCGTGATGACCCCTTCATTAGCGACGATTATCCGCACGGATAGTGACGTTGTGGAATTGAATCCATAAATGATCTTTGTTTATTTTTATATATTTTATTTATTTTATTTACGTTTTTTTTTTTGGAAATTCAAAGATAGTCAAAAATGAGTAATTAAAAAGCAAAAGTCAACCCTGATTCATTTAGAGTTTAGTCCTGCAAACTAAGACTCGAGTATGTGACTCTCGAGAGTTCGAATTAAATAAAAAATTGAAAAAAATTGCAGATATACATTTTTTCTTAAATTACAGATATAAATTAAAAAAAAAATCAAAGACGACGGGAGATCCAAAGGTCTGATATAATTACTTTTGACACCCCCGCTTGTCTTACAACCGGGGGTGACTTTTTACCCCAGGAATTTTTTTCACCTTCCCGGCGCTAAGTTCCCCCTCCCTTGGACTCTTAGAGAAATTACGATGGAATCCGAGGGACCGTTTTCAGGGGCGGGTTTTTGCCTGGCGCTCCTCGAAGCGCGACCTTCCTCAAGAGAGCGTCTTGCGTTTTTACGACGCCCTTCGAGAGGTCACGGGGTTTCAACGATCCGGCCGGTCGCTTATGGCTCTTCGATTTCATAGCAAGTCGCTTCGCTCGGTTTGGGAGCGAATCAGGCGAGACTGCGATCGCTTCTTTTGAAAAAATGTCCGGGCGCTAATTGTTCCGATGGTTACTCACAGACAGGATAAAAACGTCTGGGGTCTCCCTGACCCCCATTCGAAAAGTGTAATTACTGTTAATTCAAAGCATTCAAGCTTGAATGTCTCGAGAAATTAGGTTTAATTCAATTTTCTGACATCGGGATTATGATCCGGACCCGGCTTATCACATGTCGAATTTATCCCGCGTCTGTCTTCTTTTTAATCCCTCTTTATTCTGACTTATCTCGAGCCTGGCTTATCCCAATCCCGACGTATCCCGAATCCGGCTTATCTCAATTCTGACAGCTTGAAATCATTTTATACTGATTACGGCTTATCCCAAACCTTTCATTTCAATCTCGGCTTATCCCGAATCTGACTTATTTAAAATTTTTTATAGAAACTGAATTATTTTTAATTCGGCTGATCTCAAGTTCAACCTATCCCGAATCTGACTTATCCTAAGTTAGGCTTATCTTGAACCTAGTTTATACGAGGTAATCGAATCTTAAACCCAGTTATACCAATCCCGGCTTATCTCAATTTCGTCTTATCTCAAGTTCAAATTATTTCCATCTAGGCTTGTCTTAAGTTCAAATTATTTCCAACTTGGCTTATCTAAAGTTCGGCCTATAATGAATCTGACTTATCCCAAGTTCGGCTTATCTCAAGTTCGGCCTATCCCGAACCTGAATTACCCCAAGTCCGGCTTATCTTGAACCCGGTTTATCTCAACGTTAGCTTATCATAATTAATTCCGACTTATACCAAAACTTACTTATATCGATCCCGGCTTATCTCATACCTAATAAGACCCGAAATCCCGAAATGTTAGACCAGTCTCTAAAAATACTTCTAACCCTAAAATTTTCGACCCAAGCTCGGCTTATCTTGACCCAAACTCCTCGGGCTTGATTTTTATAAAATTTTGTCCACCTGTAGAAATGATTCTTCCCTAAATAATTACTTAATACAATTTATAATGGAAATTTCTCTTTTTCCGTTGAAATAACGATCGATTAACCTACCACGCACATCTATAAAAATTCCGAATGAGATTTTGCTCCCGCTAATAAAATTAATTACCCATTTCTCGTGGCTTGGAATACTTTCATCCCGTGCATTAAATAAAAAGTGCCCTTTCTTCCTCTCATAAAATTCTCGGGCTCTGATGTCCGCCCATCGAAGTTATTAAATTACAATCTTTACCGAGCGTTTCTTCCTCGCTCGCGCGACAATAGTGAACCGCATAATCGCGAATGATTTGGAACGGAACTCGGGTATTTAGCTAATATAAAAAAAAAGTCAAGAAATTAAAAAACTAGACTGCTCGCTCGCCTATATTTAATGCAGGTCTCCGACTGTAATTATTTAACCCTTAACGAATTAACGGAACTTTTACCATTTTAAATTATAAAATTTATAAAAACGTAACCAAATCAATGTAAAAAAAATTATAAAAGACTCACCTAATTCTTGAAGAATTGTAAACTTCCTGGTTTAAGTTTCTGAAAAAAAAATATTGAAAATGTAAGAAATAAATATAATAAATACATAATAAAGAAAAAATGTAAAACACATCGTTTTAATTTTTATTAACCCTATCAGATAAAAGAGGGTGTAATATTTAAATAACACCCTTTCAAGTGATTCAAATTTATTTTTGAATTTTATTTTATTTTATTTAAAAATTTTTAATAATACAAATTTTAATTAAAAAAAATAAAATATGGGTTGAAGTTCAATGTGGCCATTTTGACTGATTAACCCCTATTTTCGGAGAAGAATTCCATCCCTTGAAAGTGGAACCAGGTCGTAGGGGTAAAAAAATTGTCTGGCAGGGGGAAAGATCCGGACGTGGATCGAGTCAGCGTGTTTGTCGGTTTGTCGGTCGGTCGTTGGTAGCAGCCAGAACAAAAAAACCCCCTCTTTCCGCGTGGCCTTGAACTTCGGTCCATAGCCACCCCATTGGCCGAAAAACCGTGTCGCAGTTTTTCCTGGGGCCGTGAAGCGTCTGCAACGAGGAACGATCCTCCACCGGGCGAAACGACGCTTCTTACAGGCGACTTGTTAGGTCGACGGAAGGTGGGACCCTCATCCGCAACCCCCAACCCCTTTTCATCCCCAACGACTCCAACTGCAATAAGATTTGTGGTTATAGCGTGTTTTTGGCCCCCGCGGCTCTCTTGTTTCCCATCGAGAACAAGATTCTAGCTGGCACAGGATATCTGAAAAAAAAGGGGTTATTTAACCCCTGAATAGGGCTAAAAATTCCGAGGGTAAAAATAATTTGCAGAACAACCTATTCCAGATACGGACGAAAACAAGGCAATGCCTTAGTCCGCACGACCAACTGTCACCTATTATCAAAATTGAAGAAACACCTATAACTAAATTCGTAAATTTCTGAAAATTAAATTTTCTTTCAAAATAAATCACGAATTAGTCATAATTTAATTACAAATAATGAATTTAATATTTCTATTAAGGGCATGTGATACTTTACCATAAAAGCAAATTAGTTATACCAACAATACATTAATAATAATAAATATTTTTAGCTAATAAGAGTCAATAAACCTTCGTCTATATGAAGCGAAGGTTTATTGACTCTTATTTACTAAAAATATTTATTATTATTAATGTATACTTGGTATAACTAATTTGCTCTTATGGTAAAGTATCACATGCCCCTAAAATAGACAAACAAAAAATTGATGAAAAAATCCCTTAAAATTTATGTTACAGAATTTTGAACTTGGGGAACTTTACAGAACAATTATTCGCATGCACTGACTAGTATGTATAATTTATATACGTGCGAAATTAAATATCCATAGGTACAGGGATTTGAACCGCGAACAGTGCATTATATACATACAGACCACAAACAAGGCAGCGCCTTAGTCCGCACGACCAACTGTCCCCCAGAATCTAAATCGAAGAAAAACCTATATATTCAGAATTATGACTAATTCGCGATTTATTTTGAAAGAAAATTTAATTTTCAGAAATTTACGAGTTTAGTTCTAGGTGTTTCTTCAATTTTGATAATAAGTGACAGTTGGTCGTGCGGACTAAGGCATTGCCTTATTTTCGGTCCGTACGTATATAATATACTGTCGAGGGTTCGAATCCCTCTTAGACCTACGGATTTTTATTCTGAATGTAATTAAAACATATATCAGATGTTTCTCCTGGTATTCAATTTAAAACAGTTCCCCTCAAAATTATTTTTACCCTCGAAATTTTTAGCTCTATTTAGGTAAAGGGATTCGAACCCCTAACATTCATAATGATGACTTGAGATTCAGAACCTTTCACTTTAACTGAAATTACCTGGAAAATCGAAAATTTATAGGGAAAATTTCCATTATTTCTAAGAGGCGTTTTTGAATTCACAAAGATTTAGGGAATATTCTCCAATTTTCCAACAAATTACTAACAGATATTGGAAAATGCCTTTAAAAATTGTAATTATTGTTCGACTGTCAAAAATTTTGTTTCCCCACAATTTTTAGTGAATTTAGTGAATTAGTGATATGAATTTAGACATTTTAAGGTATTCCCTAAAATGTTGGCGAAAATCATCTTCTCTCTAAAACTGAATCAGTCAAATTCCACTGATTTTCAGTGACTCTTTTCTCACGATTTTAATCAGTGAAAATTCACTGAGAATCAGTCAAAAGTCACTGAAATTTTCAGTCATCTTCACTAAACTACTAAAAATATCAGTGATTTTTCACTGATTTCCAGTAGATTTTTCACTGATTAAAATCGTGAGAAAAGAGTCACTGCAATTCAGTGGAATTCGACTGGTAATCAGTTAAATTTGACTGATTCAAGTTTAGAGAGTTCCTAAACAAAAATGTGAAGTAATTCCTAAGCATTTTCCAAAATTTTGACCAGCAGTGACACAAGGCCTAAAAAAATCGAAATGGGCAAATCTCCAATCGACCAATTGTAATTTTGAGCACCATTGGTTAATGGTCGTCCATCTCAGATGAAAGACGAGGCCGACCGGGCTTTAGTATAAGAAGAAAGGTCATAACGGTGGAATCAAGAGCGCGATGGGACGATTCCATCGTCGCGGGTTATTCGAGGGAAACGTGACGTGCTTCGGAAGAAATTTCTTCGTCACAATCCAGACATCGCCGGGTCGGACGTTACCACCGAAAGTGGTCGACTCCTGAAGCAAAACAAGTCCGAAGAAGTGACTATCCGGTCATCTGCGATCCGAGGATTCTGGGGAAGAAGCGACGCTCGCGATTCAGATATCGCGTACAGTTGAAGGATGGAATCATTCGTTTGGTTTATGGCCCGTTTAGTCATCTTGATTGGGCCAAGGAATAAGCGAGTAGTCGCGATAAAGGTACATTGGAAAGTTCCTCTAATGGTGGCTCGTGAGGTCCTCGGGCTCTGAGAATGGCGGCCATGTTGGATTCGATGCATCCAAGGGAACGAGAAGAGAGAAGAGGCAAAAGAGAGGGAAAGAGAAAGAGAGAGAGAGAGAGAGAAAGAGGGAGGAATAAAAAGAGGAAGAGGCGGCGAGGGCTGCAGGGCTGTCTCCGGTAAGAAATCGCAAAACGAAAGCATCAGGGAGGAGACGAAGATTAATGAGAAACGAATCCAACAGGGAAACCTCCAATAGATGCACCGAGATGTTCAAACAATCGGACCAATCGGTAAATCGAAAATTTAGAGGATTGGTTCGATGCTTAACTTGATCTTGAAACTGGATTGGCTGGATGCCTGGATTTGGAAACTAGATTAGTTTTGATTGGTCCTTGGTTTGGCTTAGATTGGATTTTGAATCCGAACGAGATTAGAATAAATGACAAAATATATTTGCTAATTTGTTCTTGACTCTGAGTCGCCGGAGGTCTTGGAAATCAGTTGGTAACGGACTTCATCGGAACGGCACTTGCGGGATCGTTTTCTCGTGCCTTGGGTTAGGTCAGGGTTAATGGCCGAAACTTTTCTACGTAAGAAAATCGACGGCGGTGATTCGTCATAATTTTTTGGTGTGTCCTCCTTTCTATGAGAGTAAACCGGAGAACGCGCGACCCTTCCGGCGGTGTTTGGTGTTTTTGTCACGATTCCATGGCACGGGCGACGATTTTTCAATTCTCGCTGCGAAATGATCTTCGTTCCAATACCGCGACTCTCTTCCGTTTTCTGTCAAAGATAATTCTTCCTATTTCCGCATTTTTCTGTTTTTTTTCAAGACTAGAGAAATCCGAATTTTTTTCAAATTTCGCTAAAGTAAAGAAAAATAAGTTGTGGTTTTTCTCCTACATCGAGGCAAGTCTCAACGACTCCCAGATGTGTCGGAAAAAATTTCTTACACCCCTTTTTCAAGAAAAGTCAGACTTGTTTCTTTTTCTGCTTGTATACTTTGTTTATAAGGGGGCAAAAAAGTCGGAAAAGAGGATGGAGAACTACCCTCTGTGGAGGATCGAAGTTCTCGTACCTCAAAGCCCGGGGAGGTGGATTCGGGTTGCGCATGACAGGAGAGGGTTTACGCCCTCTTCCTCCCTGGAATATCATTTTCTAACGAGCCATCCACCCTCTCACAGTCGTGGTGGGCGCGACCTCACCTTAACTGAGATCGAAACAAGCCCATTTAATTAATTATGCATGAGTGTGCACCGCCACCCAGCCACCAATCACCGTTATCGAGCTAAAAAGAAAATAGCAGACGGTGTACTTGGAACTAATGTTACGCAATGTGCTCGACTATAAATTAGACATTTTTTTCGGTCGTAACTATTTTCCTACATATCCATTATATCCGCGAATTAATTTAATTTAATTCCATGAAAAATATATTAAAGTGTAGTTTAATTTGAACCCCATGATAGAAAAACATAAATTACATAATTTTCCAGACAATATCTTCATCATCTGAATCAACATCTTGACCTTTTAATCTCACCAGTAAAAGCCATTCCGTTCATAAATCACATTCCAAATCGACAATAATGACCAACTATCAATGAACATTGTATGCCAGTTTCTCTTACATAATTCTCGAGAATTTTATTACACCTGCAATAAACATTACTGCAGTTCGTGGTACTGCAGAAGTATGCCAATTATATGCTTCATATTTCTATATTACTGCCAGATACTCAAGAGAGTTTCACCATTTCTCCTGCAACTTGGATCTAATCCAATAGTTGAAATTTATTCACGATTTGATCAAAGAATATATGAGGCATGTAGATTATATCTCGAGTTATTGAATAATTTCTGGAAGCTATTTTGCAGACTTTTTATAGAGTTTGAAAAAAATTTCTCATTAATGATGATACTGAGAAACAAATTGACATTGTGTCAATGAGATTTTACACGTGTATGCATTACATGTCGATTATTTGAAATGCCTTCTAGGTGATGCTGACCTTTCATGGCATCATCGTGAAAAATAAATTTTCGTCTTGGAACATTACGACTTTTCTGACAGTGAAATATTGCGGCCTGTCGAAGAGTCGTCCATACGACTTGATCCCTGAGGCTAACTGGTAAATTTTCTTGATTAATTATTTGCCCTCTGACGCACGAAGCGAATTTATGATAGGCTTTAAAGAAATATTGCAGCACATCCATGAATGCAAAATAATAATGTTCAAAAATAGTTGAAATATATATGAGATTGTATATTATAGAAGGGAGATTCTTTATCAAAGTAACATTTTCTGGAATACGACTTTGTGATCATTTTACGGAATGATTAATTGAAAGTGACTAATCATATCTGAAAACAAAAGTTCATTTCGTCATTGCGACCATGAGGATAATTAAATATGTTCGGTAAGTCAGCGGCATTAATTGCAGTGACCGACACGGTTAATAGTATTAGCTGTACTGTCAGCGGAACTGTTACCGATTGCTAATCAAGGTCGCAGCCTCTTCTTCGTTCACTAGTCACGAAGGAAACGGAAAATAACCTCGGGCAAGATCTGATAAAATTAAAAATTTCAGGATGTAGAATTTTATTGTATTATTTCAATTCAAATTTAGAATTAAACCAATATCCAAAATAGAATCAACTAATCCTCAATCCCGTCAAGTCTTAGAAACCAAAGTCAATCTATAATCAATATAGTTTCAACAACCAACAAATCTAATTCACTTCCAAAATACAACCAATCTAATTTAAACTAATTGTGAAGTTTTGTCAACTGCTAATTTAATTATTAAAGAAATTATTTAAATCCAATTTATTGTCAATTAAAATTATTGTCAGTCGATTGTATACTTGTAGTAACTTGTAAATTAATTTTAGTTACAGAAGAAATTAAAGGCTAGGATTTGAAAATCGCGCGGTTTTAGAATCTTCTCTATAAAACTAAATCAGTCAAATTCCACTGATTTTCAGTGACACTTTTCTCACGATTTTAATCAGTGAAAGTTCACTGAGAATCAGTCAAAAGTCACTGAAATTTGCAGTCATCTTCACTAAACTACTAAAAATTTCAGTGACTTTTCACTGATTTCCAGTAGATTTTTCACTGATTAAAATCATGAGAAGAGAGTCACTGCAAATCAGTGGAATTTGACTGGTAATCAGTTAAATTTCACTGATTGAATTTTAGAGAGTTCGCTTTTCTGTCTACTTTTTTATTTATTAAACTAATCCCTATTTTTTTAAATATTTTGATGGATTATTAATATTTTTATAATAATACTAAATAATGTATTAATAAATAAATAAATTTATTTATTTATTAATTTAATAATTTATTTAATCTTTTATTAATTATTTCTATTTTTAAATTTAAAAATTAAGGATGAGAAAAAAATAACTTTTTAGGTAACTTAAAGTTACTTTATCTAGTAATAATTACTCAAAAAAAGGAACTTACCCAACACTGGTTTCTATAATAGGTCGTGTGATTCCTTATGGCATCATTCGCCATTGAATTATCATATTAAAAAAGAATTATAGCTGAAAAATAAAATGATTAAAGTCATAAATATATAACTATTTTATTTATCGATAAAATGAACTAACGTATTAATTAATAATTAACTAATCCTGGTGTCAATTTCGAAATATTTGTTTAAAATTAATACGTGTGGTTAAAATATAATTTTGGCATCACTACTTTGAAATAGAATTGGTAGGATTTTGAATCTGGATTCGTTGAATATCGTCATTGAATTGGAGACTGAAGTTTTAAAATGAATATCGAAACTAGATGGAACCTTGATTGGATTTAAATCAGGTTTAGATTCAGAACATCAGACTCAAAAACCCAAAATATTTACTGCTGCGAACCCACCTGAATCTAAATTCCCAACATTGGTGAGATCAGTTTCCAGAGGCAGAAGTGCCGGATGAGAAAAAAGGTTACGGTAGGAAACTAGCAAAGGTGGAGTCCCTCTTTTCTTCCCCCTAAAAACTGTCATGGCGTCCTCCCGATTCTCCAAAGCGAGTTCGACCCCCTCGGGCGGAGTTGCCAAACCTCAGAAGGACCAATTCTCATTTCCCTGATCGCCGCCGTCAAGTCCGGGTGTCTTTTGTTTTCCTGAGACGGTTTGTTTTTTTGTTGAGTTGCGCGTGCGGTGGGTGGTTCCACAGCCAGAGGGCTCAGACCAATCAGAGGCCAGAGGTCCCGCCTCCTCAGAGGACCGAGTGCACTCGGGAAACCTCGTGCGACCTCGGCCGACCTCTGGTGAACGCTATCCCTCCTGTAGTATTCTAGAGTACTGAATACCTCTCTGAAAGAGGAGAATCCCCTCCCGGTCCTATCCCCACTCATTAACTCGGTGGAACCACCGCCCCAGTGAGGTACCTCAGCACCTCCCTTGCCCCCCTGCAAGCGAGGATTCTACCTACGAGAATCGAGTGATCCAAAGTCTGGAGGGTGAGACCAGAAAGGAGAAATCCATGGAACATGGACACCAGGTCGAGATTCTCGTTGTGGAAATGATGATGATATTGATTCTGATTGCGGTTTTTGCGAGGGGATGTATTAATTTTGAGGGCTGGGAATTGAGATCGAGGCTTGTTTTTGTCGAAAAGGTTTGTTTGGCTCATTTTTGGATGAGCAGGTTGTAATACAAGTTCGGAATAATAAAATATGTAATAGTTAAGAATAGCCATAAACATTATATAGATATTTCTTTCTGCATCAGTCACATAAAATTATCTGGATATTCACATAAAAAGGAAAAGTCTATTTTTTGTTCTAGCTTTTTTTCACAACTTAATTTAAGTACGTTGCTGAATTTAAGTCCAACTTTAGTCTTAAAACAGTGACAAAAAGAAGCTGCAACTAAAACTAGATTTTTTGTTTAAATATCTTATGCCAATTAGTGACCAATTCAAATTGCAAAGTCAACAAGTGCATCCATTTAGCTAATCCAGATTCACAATCCAACCAATCCGGATTTAAAATCCAGACAATCTCCACTCTATCAAATTCTAAATTATATAATACCAAATCAATCTTACTTCATTTGAGAATGAACAAAAAACTGATTATGACTTTTTTTCGTCTCAAGGTCGTATTAAGTTTAAGGAGCATAAGCAGAAAATTGATATTCAAATTTGTAAACTGAATTGGTTCTATTTTCAAACTAAAATATTTGTTTGGATCATTTCTGGATGTGGAAGTTGTAATACGGTTTAAAAATTGTAAGACAGTTCAAAAGTCACAAAAATTGGTAGTTTGGTGCTTGATTGGTTGGCCTTTGAAACAAGATTAATTGGATTTTGAAGCTGATTAAATACGTTCTGCAGTTGGACTGGCTAAATTTTGAATCTGATCAACAAGTCCCTTGCAAATTCTCTTTTCCGAAATTGTAAATACTGACTGTCAATAACTTATCAAAAACCAGTAATAATTCTAATGCGACAATGTATTACTTGATTAACGACAATTTTTTTGCAAATTTTGATTGATAGATAGTTCAAAAATGAACATATAACCCAATCATAATTAATTATATCATTAATCTCCATCCCTATCATTTACGATCTCAAAAACAATCCTTTGTTTCCATAATTAATATTACATATAATATATTTTCTCTTTGCCTAGATTAAATTCAGCTTTGCTGAAAGACAAGTTAATGTCACGGTTATACTCTTGAGTAAAAATACATCAACACAAGTTTCTCTAAAGAGAAAATTTTGCAACGCAAATTGCAATAAAGGATAAGGTCCTTGTAGACGTTGCAGAGACCTTCGCGCTTCCACTGAAGCGTTTCGAATATACGTGACAGGATCATTCTGTCATTCCGCCTTTGTCATTAAGTAACTGTAACGGAAACGCCACTCACCGATCCGATCGAAGCTCGTGCTACTCTTAACATTACACTAGCCACCAACTGGTGATCTAACGGTTAATTATAGACACCGATCTATTTTTCTTCGATTCTAAAGCTAAATATATTTCTGCTCTCTGATTTTTTCCAAGTCTTTAATGAAGTTTCACCTGTACAGTCTTAAAAATAAAAGACAGGTAGATGGAAAACTACAATAATGAACTTGTTGTATATCATAAATGATAATTTCAAATATTTTTTTCTAGAGTTCCTATAATGATCGAAATTCCAGGAGAACCGAATCTTATCAAGTAATTTCACACCGTCAACATTTTATATCTTCTCTTCCGCCTCAGGATTATCCTCTTTGAATCTGAACTCGATTAACAGTATCTACACCAAGAGTGGATCGATCGCACCAGATCTAATCAAGAATGAGTGGACATACCTATTAGATCGCAATCGATCGGGCCTTGGCCGGATGATCACCCATCCGTCAAACGATTTCCAGAAAGCCGCAGCCGTGAAACTCTGATTCGAAACGTCGAGGCTCGAGCTTCCTGAGACTAACTCTGTGTGGGTGAGGAAAAAGGTACAAAATCGAGGCTCTAAAGTTGTGAATGTAGAGTCTAGAGCAAAAGATAGTGAACGATGAGGCTACTCGCTCATGGGAGATACATAATAAGAAAGAAAGATAGGTATATGTTTCTATAAACGTGGAGACTGTAGATGTAGGTGGATATACTAGACAGACATATATATAGAAAATAGAGTGAAGAAGATCGTCTTCAAGAGAATAAGTAAAAACTAAAATCTTCTTAGCGACCAACTTTAAAATCGGGGCTCGTGCGACGCATTCATACCGTTATTTTCAGAGAGTTTTAGCTGATTGCTTTGATCCAGGAGCGTTGATTCTTGATTTACTTTTTTGGGCAAGAGAATTGAGTGGAAGAAATAATCATTGGGGTTTTGATGTTTGATATTAATTTTGTTGAAAGAGGAAATTTAGCATGAAGATCTCTTCTATTTTTATAAGAATAATTCAAGTTTAATGGAAGCAATTTAAATTTGAGTTTGGAGGTAATTTAAATTATAAAGCGTACAAATTGCGAGAAATTCAGTTTGAAAAAACTCTAAGGTTAATAGCGATTCAAGTTTCGAAAAAAAATCGAAAGTTGGAATTAATGCAAGTTTTGCAAAATATAGAGTAGAAAGTTGGAATTAATTAAAGTTTTGTAAAAGTCCAAAGTTGGAAGCACTTAAAGTTTTGGACCAATCCAAAATTGAAATCAATTCAAGTTTTGAAAAAGTTCAAAGTCGGAATCAATTCAAGTTTTGCAAAAGAGTCCAAAGTTTGAATTAATTAAAGTTTTGTAAGAGTTCTAAGTTGGAATCAATTCATGTTCTGGAAAAATTCCTAAGTTACAAGATTTGGAATCAATTCAAGTCTTGGAAAAGTTCAAAGTTAGAATCAATTCAAGTTCTGAAAAATTCAAACTTGGAATCAATTCAAGTTTTTAACCAGTCCAAAGTTGGAATCAATTCAAGTTTTTAACCAGTTCAAAGTTGAAATTAATTAAAGTTTTTGAGAAGTTCAAAGTTGGAATCAATTCAAGTTTTGGAAAAGTTTAGAGTTGGAAGCAATTTAAGTTTTGTAAGAGTCCTAAGTTAGAACCAATCCAAGTTCTAAAAAAAAGTCCTAAGTTGGAATCAATTAAAGTTTTGTAAGAGTCCAAAGTTCCAATCAATTCAAGTCTCTAAAAAGTTCAAAGTTGGAGTCAATTCAAGTTTTGAAAAGTCCAAAATTGGAAGCAATTAAAGTTTCGGACCAATCCAAAATTGAAATCAATTCAAGTTTTGAAAAAGTTCAAAGTCGGAATCAATTCAAGTTTTGCAAAAGAGTCCAAAGTTTGAATTAATTAAAGTTTTGTAAGAGTTCTAAGTTGGAATCAATTCATGTTCTGGAAAAATTCCTAAGTTACAAGATTTGGAATCAATTCAAGTCTTGGAAAAGTTCAAAGTTAGAATCAATTCAAGTTCTGAAAAATTCAAACTTGGAATCAATTCAAGTTTTTAACCAGTTCAAAGTTGGAATCAATTCAGATTTTTAACCAGTTCAAAGTTGAAATTAATTAAAGTTTTTGAGAAGTTAAAAGTTGGAATCAATTCAAGTTTTGGAAAAGGTTAGAGTTGGAAGCAATTTAAGTTTTGTAAGAGTCCCAAGTTCCAATCAATTCAAGTCTCTAAAAAGTTCAAAGTTGGAGTCAATTCAAGTTTTAAGAAGTCCAAAATTGGAAGCAATTAAAGTTTCGGACCAATCCAAAATTGAAATCAATTCAAGTTTTGAAAAAGTTCAAAGTCGGAATCAATTCAAGATTTGGACCAGTGCAAAGTTGGAATCAATTCAAAATTTCAAGACTACAGAGTTGAAGCAAATCAAGTTTGATAATTTTTCCATGAAAAAATCTGGAAAAAGCAATGATGTAATTTAAAAAAAAACGGTATTTCTTCTATGTCATTGACTTAGAAGAGCATTTATGTTCGTTTCCGTTTCTAAAGAGTCAACGACTTTGAACCCTTTCCTTAGAAGAACGAATATCCAACTATGGAATTGGAATTCAGATTAGAATGTTGCCAAGGCGAGAAGTCTTGACTCGAGAAATAGTCTCGTTTTTCTCACGTTGCTTAACCCTTTTTGAGTTCAAGATCATTTGTCCCTAACTAATTATTTTTCCTCAATTTGACAATTTTCTCTATTATTAGACAAAGACGTTAATAACTTTAATTTTTTTCGTTTATCTTTAATAATAAAAGAATACAGAACGAAAATGACAATGTTAGATGCTTTCGAACTAGATTTGCTTTGAAAGTCTATTTTAAAAGCGAACTACTCTTAATAATTTGAATTCCAGTAAGAATAAAAATATTTTATCGTAGAGTTTGGAGAATAATTTGATTTGTTTACTTTATATCTTAGGATAAATGTGAGACGGTATGGTTATCAGGAGTAGTGTTTCTCTTCAACACTCGACGCATTTCACGAGGGGAGAATTAAGCAGCGTCATATTCGCAATTAGAACGCCACCTAAGTTCGGTCATTTGCGGATTATGCCGTGTAATCTCGCGTGGGCTTCAACAACTCGGCCCTTCGCACTCGAATCCCTTTTTCGCGTGACTCGAGATTTTTCTCCTCCCTCGTTACCCACATTATTGCATTTTTCTCGCTGCACCAAATCAGACAAATATTTTTTAAGACTCATCTTTCTTTCCTTAAACAGTCTCATCTTAAATAGTTCGAAAAAGAAAGTTCAGACTTATAATATTTCATTTAAATTTTGATCAAAAAGGAGGAAGCAATTCAAGTTTTGTGGGCAATTCAAGTTTTGGAAGAGAAAAGTTGGAAGCAATTCAAGTTTTGGAAGAGTCAAAGTTGGAAGCAATTCAAGTTTTAGAAGAGTCAAAAGTTTTACTCAATTCTTTCGGAAGAATCCAAAGTTGGAAACAATTGAAGTTTCGGAAGAGTCCAAAATTGTAAGCAATTCAAGTTTACAAGCGTCAAAGTTGGAAGCAATTCGAATTGGAAAATGTCCAACTTTTGACGAAACTCAAGATGGATAAATCTGATATTAGAGTTAATTTTACACTTTATTCGGGTAAGTTAATTTCCCCGAATTTCTTTGCAAAGCATGCCGCGTCAGGAAGGGACTTTACTTCAGGATTCGATGCCTTGAAGGGAACCGACTTATAGGGAATGTCTGGCTCGCAAACCTTCGCGACATTCCATTATGATCGTCTCCTTTGGACACATAAAAATCTGACTCTGTCACAACTTACAAAGACAGGAAAATTAATCAAGTAATTGAGTAAATACAATTTTAAGTTTTGTTATTTAACAACTTATTTGTCATTCAAAATATCATGAATTCAAACTCTAAACCTAAACTTGAATTACTTTAAACTTTGGAAATTTTTGCAAAATATTAAGTGGTCCAAAATTTGGCCTCTTCTGAAACTTGAATTAATTCCAATTTTGGACTGGTCCAAAACTTGAATTGATTCCAACTTTGGACTGCTACAAAACTGGAATTGATTCCAACTTTGGACTGGTTAAAAAATTGAATTGATTCCACCTTTGGTACTAGTCCAAAACTTGAATTGCTTCAAACTTTAAATTTTTCCAACACTTGAATTGATTCCAACTTTGGACTGATACAAAACTTGAATTGATTCCAATTTTTGATTCTACCAAAACTTAAAACGCTTCAAACTTTGGTCTTTTAAAAAACTTGAATTGATTTAAATTTAAACTTGTCTAAATTTGAATTTCCCCCAACTTTGGTCTTTATGGAATTTGAATTGCTACCAACTTTGGACTCTTCCAAAACTTGAATTGCTACCAAGTTTGGACTTTTCCAAACTTGAATTTCTTCCAACTCTGGACACTTCCAAATTTCCAAAACTTGAAATGCTTCCAACTTTGAACGTCTAAAAATTTGAATTTTTTTACAAAATTATCTAAAACACCTATTTCTTAAATTATTAAAAAAATATATGAATTCTAATAATGAATTTCGATTATTAATGAAAATTCTATGACTATTCAATGCACTTTTGTGATTGTCCGTGAAAAATCTCGAAAGTAACCCGTCCACCTATTTTCGTAATCGATCGGTGAGATTTCGACAGCGAAGGTTTGTTCTTGACGCGTGAAAAAAAAGGACGAAGGGTAATCGATTCCAACCGGTCGCTTTCTCGCCATCACCAAAAGCCGTGATACGTGACTATATAGTATGCGAGTCTCGACAAATTCAGAAAGGACCGTGGATAACTAGCTTTTAGTCAAGAGTTCATAAACCCATTCAATAAAAAATAGAAATATGTTTGTTCACGATTCTAGAAATTTCTAGAGCACATAAAAGCCCCTCTCCCTATCTCATTTTTTTAAGATACAAATTAATATATTACAAAAAAAGTACTTTTCAAATTAAAAAAAAAATGAGTTGCACGATTAGAAAAAAATATTTATTATTTAAAAATGAAATCTAGAAAGTAACGAGGCTGAGGACTTTCCATTTCATTTTTAAGACTTGCTTGTCTTCTGATAATTTATAGCTTTTCAATCTCGTGTAGAAGAATTTAACGACGAATGAATATTTCAGGTCGATCCAATTATGAACTACCGGAATAAAGCGTGAGTCTTAAACTTCCAGTCTTTACCCGAAGGCAAGCATAAAAGCAAACAAAATGCCCATAAACTAAAAAAGAATCTATTCTACCTTTTCACAACTATTCTGAATATAGAAAATGAAAAAAATAATTAGTCCAAAAGGAACTTTTTTTATCCAAGCTGATTGAAACTAATATTCAAGTACGAAAGCTACAAACTTTGGTAGCAGTTCAAGTTATAAAGTTTCCAAATTGATGAAGCAATATTAATTTCTGAATATTGAGAAGAAATTTTGAAAAATTGATATTAGATTTCGACCACTGAATTAATGAAAAGTCACAATTAACATTTGCGAGTTGCGCCCCACGTCAGTTAAATTGCTTTACAAATAAGTTAACGAGATTTCCTCGGGAATTAGCAGGAAAGCTTTAAAAAGAGAATTCGAAATCAGGATCGGGTCAAAGAGCAAAATTAACATCCTTATTCCTGATCCCAGCTAAGCGCCGGATGAAATTTAGGTTCGGGTACACACAGCGTGTAAATGTAAAGAAAAAAAAAAAGGGGGAAAAAAGAAGCTCGATGAAGAGAGATGTAAAAGACTTGAAAGAGAGTTAAAAAGAGAGAAAGGGACGAATCGAGTTTGGAGCGAAGCGGCAAACGGTAGCAGCGTATCTGGCAAAGGATCCGCCTACCATCTTCGTCCTTTAGTGGCTTTCATTTTTTCCCCTTGTTTTTCTCCGCTTCTTAAATTCATCCTGCCGGGCTGTAAAAGCCCTCGGTTTACGAGTGTGAATAGACGCCGTCCAATTATGCGGCTTAATTTAAATGGGATAATTGCATCCAGGGCTGGACCAAACTCGAAAAGTCTCTCCTCAAAATTGGGATTTTAAAAATAATTTGTACTGCTTAGAGTTGAATTTCTTTTAAACTGTGGACCCCATAAAACTTGAATTTTTTCCTATTCTAATGCTAATATAGATTGCAATTCAAGTTTTAGGAGAGTCCAAAGTTGAAAGCAATTCCAGCTTGGGAATGTTGAAAGTTGGTAGCAATTCATGACTTGGAAAAGTTTAAAATTGGAAGCAATTCAAGTTTTGGACGAATCCAAAGTTAGAACCAATCCAAGTTTTAAAAAAAGTCCAAAGCTGAAAGCAATCCAAGTTTCTGACCAGTCGAAAGTTTGGACCAATCCAAGTTTTAAGAAAGTCCAAAGTTGGGAGCAATTCAAGTATGGAAAAGTCCAAAATTGGAAGCAATTCAAGTTTTTAAAAAGTCAAAAATTGGGATCAGTTCAAGTTTTGGAATAGTCCAAAGTTGGAATCAATTCAAGTTTTGGACAAGTCCAAAGTTGGAATCAATTCCAGTTTCGGACCAGTCCAAAGTTGGGAGCAATTCAAGTTTGGAAAAGTCCAAATTGGAAGCAATGCAAGTTTTGGACGAGTTCAAAGTTGGATTTAATTCAATTCAAGTCTTGGAAAAGTTCAAAATTGGAATTTTAAAATAATCTGTACCACTTAAAGTTTAATTTTTTTCAAACTTTGGATTCCTGTAAACATGAATTGTCTTCTAATTTTATACAAATATATAGATTGCTTCCGAATATATGTTTGTAAAAATGATCTCATTTAATTTAATCTCCCGCCTCAATTTTTAATCGACATTTAATTCCGCAATTTATTGAAAATAATAATAGATCCACTTACCAATTACAAATTGCGTAAGCACGATGCAATTACACAATTGGCGCCAATTTCGAGTTGCTCCTTTCCCACAAAGTTCCGAACACATCGTCTAATTGCAATTTAAAGCGATAATTGCTGAATTTATGGTCGCCCCCACGTCCAATGTCCTTCCACTGGTCTGTGTCACGACGAATTAATCGTCCAATTAGTAATTAGACATCACTCGATATCCATAGAACGTAGTAATTTCTCTGTAAATAATGAAAATTGTTTTAAAGAGTTTAAAAAGCTTCAGGTGTTTCAATATCACGAGATTTCACGGAATTTCGTAAAATTTGAAGAGATTCGAAGAAATATACAAATATTTTTAAAAAATTATAACGATTAAAAAAAACAATGGATTTCATGGAATTTCATAAGATTCGAAAATATTTCAAAAGATTTTAGAGGATTTTTAATCATTTTTGGGAATTACAAAAAATTTCAAGCAACTCAAGTTATGAAAAAGTCCAAACTTGGTATCAATTCCAGTTTTGAAACGAGTCCAAAGTTGAAATCAATTCAAGTTTCGAACATTCCAAAGTTGGAAGTAATTAAAGTTTTGGATCAATCCAAAGTTTGAATCAATTCAAGTTTCGGAAAAGTCCAAAGTTGGAATCAATTCCAGTTTTGAAAAAGTCCAAAGTTCGAAACAATTCAAGTTTTAGATGAGTCCAAAATTGGGATCAGTTCAAGTTTTGGAAAAGTCCAAAGTTAGAAGCAAGTAAAGTTTTGGACCAGTCCAAAGTTGAAATCAATTCAAGTTTTGGAAAAATCAAAAGCTGGAATCAATTCAAGTTTTGTACAAGTCCAAAGTTGGAAACAATTCAAAATTTGAAGAGTTCAAAGTTGAAGTTTGAAGAAATTAAAAAAAAAATTGTAAAGGTTTCAAAAGATTTAAAAAATATTTTGGGGAATCTCCAATTTCCATTAAAAGAAAATTTCAGAGCTTTACTTTGGATATTTAAAAATATTGTAAGCACCAGGGTAATTAAGAAAAAAAAAACACATATTTTAATTCGAATAAAAAACCCCAGATAAAAAATTAATAAAACCATAGCGCGTTAATTTTGTCTGATAAAATAATAAAATTTCTATTAAAGTAATATATATGGCATATATAAATACATGTCAACTTTATCAAATTTTTTTATACTTTGTTCCCAGTTGGGAGTTAATTTAAACCAAACTCGGAAGGTTTGTCTTTGTAAATTCAAAACAGAAAGAAGAACTGGCAAAAAGCAATCATCCCCTATTAGCATTTCTGATTCGTGTATCTCGAATTAATACAGATCGGTTCTCGATTCGATGTCGACAGTAGTATGAGCGATTATCCAGAATCGGGGACCGATTTTACGAGAGCGTCTTTTAATTATCTCAGTTGTGTTCCAACTTTTTTTCCCTCGACTCGGAACGCTTCAAATTTTCGACGAGAATTCCAAACAGTTCGAGAAAAACGGCGTGTGAAATCCGTTCGCTTCAAAATAACTAATCGAGTTAAACTATTTCATTTCTTTTCAGTCGCTCACAATTGAATAATCAAAACTAAACTCAAGCCAAGAATAAGTCGTCTTAAAATAATAACTCGTCTTAAAATAGTAACTCGTTTTAAAAATAATTTCGACTAATTTTACAATCAAAAAGTTTCAAATTTGAGTTGATTTAAATTCCAGTTCTCCCAGAAAATGTTAGTATTCTCAGTCTTGAATTGCTTCCAAGGAAGTAATTTTTTTTTTAAATACGAAGACCTTCTTCTGCGAAAGTGCAAAGTGAGAAATTCGCAAGATTTTGTTTTGCTACAATGTAGTCTGCCAATTGCAGAATGAGAGTACAAGAAAGGCTCAGAAATGAAAGGAAGGGGGAAAAATGAGTAAAACAAACTGGGGTTTAAATACCAATGACATTAAAAGGATGAAAGGATCCTGACTTCAAAAAAAAAAAAAAAAAAAAAAAAAAAAAAAGGAGAAAAAAAGCTTCTATAATTCTGTTCAGAGGAACTCGATTAAACTTCGTCAACCCACAAGAGTTGCAACTACAATTCAAAATTCCGGTTGCCCTATAATTTGTAGAGCGAAAAAGGGGAGCAGAAAATAAGAAATTTGGGATTTACCATTTGTTCCAAGTCCTTTATTTTCGGTGATTCCGAGACAAATCACACAACTGGTTGACGAGTCATTATAATGACATTAGCATGTCCTGCACGAGACGAGACATTAGAGAAAAAGTCAGCTGTTCTTTAGTAATAGTATATTAGTAATAGGCTTTCCTTTTAAACGAAAGTAAATTTCACTCAAGTATCAAAAATAAAAAATTTTTAAAGAAATAGACTTGAAAAAGTTTGGAAAAAGAATAAATTAAAAAGCTGCCAACTTTATAAACCATCCAAGTTCAAAAGCTCTCAAATTTGAAAGCTTTATAACCCAGCAATTTTAAATTACAAATCTTGCAAATTTTTAAACTACTTCCGGTATCGAATCAATTTTGATACGCTTTTGAGTAACCGAAATAATATAAAATGTAGAAAATAAAAAAAAAACTGCTTAATCTATTCTTGAACAAAGATGAGTTTGTGACGCCTCCCCCCTTTAAAAAATTGTCCTGTGGACTACATCCAACGACTTATAGCCAGTAGTATTCGTTTATATCTACTCTTGTAACACAGGAGCAACGGCAATTCGTGGAACGACGTTTCCAATTCGCGTCGCGTGGATTTTTTGTAATTAATCTTTAGACTCGCGGAGGAGGATGGTTGCTTCAGGGTGAATAGGGAGTGAGGGGAAAAAGGGGGAGAATCGCATTGGATGAAGAAGAGAAAAGAGAAGTGAGAGGAAGAGAGAGAGAGCAAGAGAGAAGTATCCCAGAGACCAGTCTGCCGCGGTGTATCTGGTTTTTGCGGGCGTCAGATGACAGTCGCTTATTTACCGGGCCCGCGGCCATCTTGCTTGCGATCTGACTTAAGGAGGCGGCCGGAAAAAAGCCTTAAGTCAGGCGACGCGGACGGACGGACCGCTCCCGACGCGGGAGAGCCACATAGGTCCCGAGCTCGAATTAATCGATCGGTTATCAATGTCGATGCGCCCTGATGAGACGGCAGCATCACCGGCTAACAAAAATGCAAGAATTATCATTGCCGTCATCCTCCCTCGAGCATTCGTCTTCTTTCTCCTCCTTTTCTTATTCTTATTCTTATTCTTGCTCTTAGCATCCTTTTCCTTTATTTATTTACAACCCTTTTTCTGGGCTGTTTGTATTTGCGAATATCTTGCATGGTCGATATTGATTGGCGAGAAAAGACTGCGCTTCATAATTTCATTTTTTTGGGGGACGATTGATAGCTTTCTCGTTTGATGGGATTTTTAATTTGGAAGGTTTAAAGTGGACAGATATAAAATTTAGAAGCAATTCAAATTTTGGAAAAGTTCAAAGTTGGAATCAATTCAAGTTTTACAAAAGAGTCCAAAGTTGGAATCAATTAATGTTTCGAAAAAGGCCAAAGTTGGAATCAATCCAAGTTTAAGAAAAGTCCAAAGGTGGAAGCAGATAGAGTTTTGGATTAGTCCAAAGTTTGAATCAATTCATGTTTCGGAAAAGTCCAAAGTTGGAAACAATTCAAGTTTTAGAGTCCAAAATTTGGAACAATTAAAGTTTTGGAAAACAGCCCATAGTTGGATTCAATTCAAGTTTCGGAAAAATCCAAAGATGGAATCAATTCAGCTTTAGGAAAATTCCAAAGTTGAAAACAATTTAAGTTTTGGATCAGTCAAAAGTTTGAATCAATTCAAGTTTCGGAAAAGTCCAAAGTTGGAAGCAATTAAAGTTTTAGACCAGTCCAAAGTTGAAATTTACTCAAGTTTAAGAAAAGTCAAAAGTTCGAATCAATTCAAGTTTTGCAAAAGAGTCCAAATTTGGAATCAAGTCAAGTTTCGGAAATGTCCAAAGTTGGAAACAATTCAAGTTTTAGATGAGTCCAAAATTTGGATCAATTAAAGTTTTGGAAAACAGCCCATAGTTGGAAGTAATTAAAGCTTTGGACCAGTCCAAAGTTGAAATTAATTCAAGTTTTAGAAAAGTCAAAAGTTCGAATCAATTCAAGTTTTGCAAAAGAGTCCAAAGTTGGAATCAAGTCAAGTTTCGGAAATGTCCAAAGTTGGAAACAATTCAAGTTTTAGATGAGTCCAAAATTTGGATCAATTAAAGTTTTGGAAAACAGCCCATAGTTGGAAGTAATTAAAGCTTTGGACCAGTCCAAAGTTGAAATCAATTCAAGTTTCGAAAAAGTCCAAAGTTGGAATCTATTCAAGTTTTGGACAAATCCAAAGTTGGATTCAATTCAAGTTTTGGACTAATCTAAAGTTTAAAGCAATGCAAGTTTTGGAAGAGTTCAAATTTGGAAACAAGTCAAGGTCAAGTCTTCCTAATTTTGTGCAACTGAATTTTTTCTAAGGTAAATAAAAAGACTGATTTTATCGGGAATGAAAGAATCTTGGTGAATGATTTTTCCAGTTGGAGTATATAAATAAGAACGAGGATATGAGTGGCTCAAAATCTGGCCCATAAATAATTTGTAAATTAATTTGATCGTAAAGACTCCTCCCAACCAATTCGGAAGCACTATCCTTTACAAGATTCGACGAGTTTATCGTCTCAGTAGGCTACCAATTAGGTTCTTCCTTCAGTGTTGGTCGATGATGACCTCGTTGAAACTGCGGATTTTTTTGTCTCAAGTAGAGAGTCGAGAAGGGAGGGATAATCACGATTAACGACCATCTCGTTCCATCAAACGACAATGTATAGACATTAGACGCATCTGCCCTGATGGAGGCATCGATTTTATGATTTTTCTTTCGTCTCGTCAGTACATTGACTGCCACTGGACAAGAGGAGACTGGAGATAAGCGAAAAAAGGGTTTGTTGTTGTTTTCCGATTTAGGAGACTATTTAGAATTTTTTCACGATCGTTTTCTCGTTGAAATGTCAATTAACTAATTCCGATTATCTACTGATTGCTAATTTTATTATATTGTCCATATATGGAAAAGAGACAATTCAAGTTAATAAAAGTCAAAGGTTGAATTCAATTCAAGTTTTGGATGAGTCCAAAATTAGATTCAATTCGAGTTTTGGAAGAAGCCAAAATTAGAAGCAATTCAAGTTTATAAAATTCCAAAGTTGGATTCAATTCAAGTTTTAAATGAGACCAAAGTTTGATTCAATTCAAGGATTGAATCAGTCCAAAATTAGATTCAATTCAAGTTTTGGAAGAGACCAAAATTAGAAGCAATTCAAGTTTATAAAAGTTCAAAGTTGGATACAATTCAAGTTTTGGAAGAGGCCAAAATTAGAAGCAATTCAAGTTTTGGATGAGTCCAAGATTAGATTCAATTCGAGTTGTGGAAGAAGCCCAAAGTAGAAGCAATTCAAGTTTATAAAATTCCAAAGTTGGATTCAATTCAAGTTTTAAATGAGACCAAAGTTTGATTCAATTCAAGGATTGAATCAGTCCAAAATTAGATTCAATTCAAGTTTTGGAAGAGACCAAAATTAGAAGCAATTCAAGTTTATAAAAGTTCAAAGTTGGATACAATTCAAGTTTTGGAAGAGGCCAAAATTAGAAGCAATTCAAGTTTTGGATGAGTCCAAGATTAGATTCAATTCGAGTTGTGGAAGAAGCCCAAAGTAGAAGCAATTCAAGTTTATAAAATTCCAAAGTTGGATTCAATTCAAGTTTTAAATGAGACCAAAGTTTGATTCAATTCAAGGATTGAATCAGTCCAAAATTAGATTCAATTCAAGTTTTGGAAGAGACCAAAATTAGAAGCAATTCAAGTTTATAAAAGTTCAAAGTTGGATACAATTCAAGTTTTGGAAGAGGCCAAAATTAGAAGCAATTCAAGTTTTGGATGAGTCCAAGATTAGATTCAATTCGAGTTGTGGAAGAAGCCCAAAGTAGAAGCAATTCAAGTTTATAAAATTCCAAAGTTGGATTCAATTCAAGTTTTAAATGAGACCAAAGTTTGATTCAATTCAAGGATTGAATCAGTCCAAAATTAGATTCAATTCAAGTTTTGGAAGAGACCAAAATTAGAAGCAATTCAAGTTTATAAAAGTTCAAAGTTGGATACAATTCAAGTTTTGGAAGAGGCCAAAATTAGAAGCAATTCAAGTTTTGGATGAGTCCAAGATTAGATTCAATTCGAGTTGTGGAAGAAGCCCAAAGTAGAAGCAATTCAAGTTTATAAAATTCCAAAGTTGGATTCAATTCAAGTTTTAAATGAGACCAAAGTTTGATTCAATTCAAGGATTGAATCAGTCCAAAATTAGATTCAATTCAAGTTTTGGAAGAGACCAAAATTAGAAGCAATTCAAGTTTATAAAAGTTCAAAGTTGGATACAATTCAAGTTTTGGAAGAGGCCAAAATTAGAAGCAATTCAAGTTTTGGATGAGTCCAAGATTAGATTCAATTCGAGTTGTGGAAGAAGCCCAAAGTAGAAGCAATTCAAGTTTATAAAATTCCAAAGTTGGATTCAATTCAAGTTTTAAATGAGACCAAAGTTTGATTCAATTCAAGGATTGAATCAGTCCAAAATTAGATTCAATTCAAGTTTTGGAAGAGACCAAAATTAGAAGCAATTCAAGTTTATAAAAGTTCAAAGTTGGATACAATTCAAGTTTTGGAAGAGGCCAAAATTAGAAGCAATTCAAGTTTTGGATGAGTCCAAGATTAGATTCAATTCGAGTTGTGGAAGAAGCCCAAAGTAGAAGCAATTCAAGTTTATAAAATTCCAAAGTTGGATTCAATTCAAGTTTTAAATGAGACCAAAGTTTGATTCAATTCAAGGATTGAATCAGTCCAAAATTAGATTCAATTCAAGTTTTGGAAGAGACCAAAATTAGAAGCAATTCAAGTTTATAAAAGTTCAAAGTTGGATACAATTCAAGTTTTGGAAGAGGCCAAAATTAGAAGCAATTCAAGTTTTGGATGAGTCCAAGATTAGATTCAATTCGAGTTGTGGAAGAAGCCCAAAGTAGAAGCAATTCAAGTTTATAAAATTCCAAAGTT
>UCOK01018623.1:0-12282 GCA_900474325.1 Synergus umbraculus | reverse complement strand
ATCTAACATACGATAACCTTTCAGATCAAGAAAAGAAGTTCATAGAGGCGCGTTATCCAAAATTGTCTCGAAATGACGTTGACTCGAAACTGGTTGTAAAACAGCCAGATGGATCGTCTTGTGGTGTTTATGCCGCCGCAATTGCCACAAGTTTGGTACTAGAGGAAAATCTCTGCACTAGGAGTTATTCGAGGGATGCTAATAGGATGAGGAAGCACTTAGCAGACATTATATCTACGGGATATAATGTCCCTTCCCTAAAGAGTAAAGACATTACTTTCTTTTTAGTGAGGGAACCTTAGGCTGACTTGGGATTGAGAACATCTATGACGATCTCTCCCAGGAAGTGTGTCGATAAGTAATTTTTGAAATTTTTATTGACATGCAAAATATTACTCAGGTACCAGTTTCTCCACCTTGATTTAATATTTTTTCTGTCCCCCTTGGATTGAGTACGTCTCTTTGACGGCCTCTCCTGGGGGTTTTTTTAAGTAATGTGAGGGATTTGTAATGCTCTTTGGTGAGAGAACCCTGGGATGACTTGGGATTGACAACGTCTATGACGATCTCTCCCAAAATATTTCTCAGGTTCCAGTTTCTCCACCTTGAGTTAATATTTTTTCGGACCCCCTCGGATTGAGTACGTCTCTTTGACGACCTCCCTGGGGGTTTGTTGAAGTAATTTTAGAAGTTTTTAATGCTGTACAACTTTCTTATCACTTTCAACTTCGGCGAGCATGAATACTCAAGGTAGCTTGAAAATATGAGTTGGTAGTTGACATTAACATATATATAGTTTATCTTATGTTTGCTTACAATTTCTTTCAGATAAAGATAAAAACATACAAAAATTGAAAGCTTGAGATAACATTGTCGCAATATTGGCTGCAGTATATTGAGCAAACGTTGGTGTGGAAATTGGGATGGACATGGCAATGTTAAGGGCAAATGCCAAACTATTACGTCACGAATTACCGACCGGGCAATTTATTTATTATCCACCTTCTTATTTTGAAACTAAATAAAATGTCACGGTGAAAATTTGAGAAATAAAAGAAAATATATTAGCGGACCACTGTCTGGTCCCTTGGAGCTTGTAATGATACTGTGTAATGATTTACAAAGTGCTATAGTGGACATGGAAAATTTATGAAAAATAGAGTTATCATGCAAAATATAAGCTCGAAGGGACCAGACAGCGGTCGGCTAATATATTTTCTTTCATTTTTCAAATTATCAATGAGATATTTTATTTAGTTTAAAAATATGAAATAAAAAGGTGGAATATAAATAAATTGTTCGGTCGATAATTCGTGACAGTTTAGTTTGGTATTTGCTGAAGCAATGGTCCATTGCTACCAGTGGTGGGCCATAATTGAGGTGCAGATTTTACCACTGCCATGTTCGTAGCACGTCCCCACAAATGTTTAATCAATATTGAGGGCCAATATTGACACCATACCCGGTAAAAAGGAGTTGATTGGTACGCATAGAATGGCATTAACTTTTCAATGCCTTTAAATGCGCACTAATTGCATTTTTGTCCAAAATACCATCGAATGCGCATTAAATGGCATTGAACCGCATTCAAGGGCCTTGAACCACATTGAATGGCATTGAACCTATTTTCTACTTTGTTTTGTAAAACGCATTGTATGGCATTGGAGCTGAAAAACCGTTCAACCGCATTAAAACGCATTAACTAAATTTTTTGCAACGGCATTAGCAAGTAGGCAGTTTAATGCCTTCACATATGTGCGCATTTAAACGCATTAAACTGAGGATTAGAGGAAAATATCGGCGTAATTCAATAATTTTACCTGGTGTATTCAACGACGCCGGCCATTTTGTCCATTGCTGTCAATGTGTGTGTGCGGTAAATACACAAGGTAAAATTATTGAATTACGCCGATATTTTCCTCTAATCAAAAATCGAAACACCAAGTCCCCTAAGTTTGAGCCTGCTTTCCCTTCAGGACTTGAAAAAACTTTTAAAAAGTCCTTCCTGTGGCCTCAAAAAGTCGACGAAATTTGCCCTGCAGGTTAGAGTGTACTCTCCAATTTCACCATTTTTTCGACATTCCTGCAACGCCCTTAATACCTGTTCGACATACTTTCCACTAATTGTTTGATGTAAGCTTTGAGATAGTTTACTCCATAAATCTCATAAAAACGTCCTAAGTCAAGCGAAATAACATTCTAAAACATATAATTTTCCAAAAACGTTTTCAGTATATATTTGGAACATTTGACGTTTTTTCAATGATTTTGGCCTGACTTAGGACGTTTTTTTGGACGTTTTAAAAGCATCTTTTAAACTTTACATCCTAAAAACGTTTTTAAACTTCTTGCTCGTTGGGCATAGTTCATTTCATGTAATTTTAGGCTTTGTATTTAAAATTTCTTTTGATGCAAACAACTGCCGAATATTACCGTCTCAGAAGTTTGACATATAGACTGTATGAAAATAGTTTCATGTTTAACTTACATGCAGACGGAAAATATATCTTTCATGCCATGCATTTATATCACTATAGATTTTTCATCCAATGAAAAAGCAAAGAAAAATGTAGAATGAGATAAAGCATGGTATCGTCACATGGTAGAGTGGGAAGAAGATGAATTTTTCGTTAGTATGCAAGCGAGACATGAAATAATTTTGTAAATAATGAATATAAAAAAGCGTGAGATGATATATAATAATTTTTTTTTCTTCATTCTAAATTTTAATTTATTCGTGATAATTTATTCCCGTGATATTAAGAAGAATAATTAAATGAGAATAACAATTGTTTTTTATGTCATCATAATGGTCTAGGTGGGATTATCAAAATTTGCATTCTTGTTTTATATGTTTCTTTCAAGAATAGTAAAAATGATCCTCCCTTAAAATTTTCAAAAAGTCGAATATTTTTTTTAATGTACAAAGAAATCAGGTTTTGAAAATGGCTTCTTTTCCATGAACGCCATCGACAGATACAATAGTAGACCGTGACAAATGGGGTCCAACGTGAGACCGCCCAGTGGAGGACCCAATTTTGCTTCCAAAGGCTCTTAGAAAGGGAAGGTCGGTAGTATGTACACTTACAGTTCTTAAATTCTCGGTAATTTAAAATTGAGTAACGTTATCGACCATGTTGCCGTCACTTATGTAATTTAAAAGAATTTATAAGAATTACGTTTTTTAAGCAATATCTACATAAAAAATTAATAATACAATTATTTATTAATAATCATGGAGTGTAATTATTAATAATGCTTATAAACACATAATTAAAGAAATGTCAAGTTATGAAATTAGTATAGACCTTTTAAATATACATTTTCTGTACATCAATTCAGCATTCATATTCCGACGCCCTAAAAATTGTCGAATCCGAACGGACCTCTCTTTTTAACACTTTAGGATAGAAAGAGAGGTCCGTTCGGATTCGAAAATTTTCACGACTCGGAATTCCACTGCATTAGGCTGTGCAATGTGACGTCACAGGACACATTATGGGGGGGGTAGACTGTCAGAAAGGTTGGGTACAACAAATAGATTGTGAATGGAAAGTATTGCAAGTTGAAATAAAAGAATTTTTTACAGCGTAAGTAAGTGATACATTTAATAATAAGTATATTTTATAAGTACAAAATTCATTTCCGCTTATTTTGAGTATCCATTTGTCCCTTGACATACTTTTAATTTTTGAATATAAACTGAAATGTCATAAATTTGTAGGTTATTTGACCGTTTGATTTGTGTTGATAACCCCAAAAATGGCTAAATAACCTACAAATTTATGACATTTCATTTTATATTCAAAAATTAAAAGTATGTCAAGGGACGAATGGGTACTCAAAATAAGCGGAAATGAATTTTGTACTTATAAAATATACTTATTATTAAATGTATCACTTACTTACGCTGTAAAAAATTCTTTTATTTCAACTTGCAATGCTTTCCATTCACAATCTATTTGTTGTACCCAACCTTTCTGACAGTCTACCCCCCCACCATGTGGCCTGTGACGTCACATTGCACAACCTAATCCCCTGCACGGTAATTTATTTCAACGTTACCTTCTCGATAACGTCAACGAGAAAGAGAATATTACCGCAGTAATATTACCCTCTGAGAACTCTACACACACCATAGTGTGCCGACATGGAAAACAAACATAATTGAAGTTGTACAGTAAGGGTGCCGTCCTATGGTAGCAAAAAACGCAAAGCAGAAAATTACATAATAATGCATAAAAATTCATAAATGTAACTTTAAATTCGTAAATTTGGGGATATTAAAAGAAGCATATAATAATAAAATTTCGCCTGGGTGCAAAATACAGGCGACACCGTCACTGAGCAGACAAAGAAAGCATGCGCGAAACACAATCGCACCGCACTGGCGGGTTTTCAGGTCGGTACTTGTCTCTCATGGACGCAACGTCTTCTGCAACCGGTACACGGGAAATATAGTTTTAGAACACGTTTATGTGCATCGATAGTTCTTATTCATTAGTACAGTGTTATTTTATTGAAGTGCCCTAAAACAGGATTATATTTTGTTGTAGAGATGTAGCCAGGGAAGTTCAAGATGTTTATATATAATAATTCGCTACAGGTAAAAACATAACCTCCTTTATGTATGATTTTCGTGTTTTCAAAAGGTGATCAGTATTTTGCATTTTCGAAAGGTGATTATTATTTTTTTATGTTCATGGAATTTGAAGAGATTTCTATTAAATTGAATTAATTTTAAAAGATATGTTTTGTTGTGAGGAGATTTGATGTCACAAAAAAATGAACAGGAATCTAAGTAATAGAAAATGTCTTTATTTTTAGACTGAAGTTGTAAGGCTCAGTTGAACTGTAGTATCTCGTCAGATGCTTGATCTTAACTGAAGTTTTGTTATTACAGAAAAACCATAGCCAGGTACGATTTTACAAAAATATGAAGTGGGGAGACCCACGCTTGAAGCTTACAGTTGCATATTGAAACACTTACTACTTTTAGGTAGACAAATTTTTATACTACAGATTAGTACCAGATTTTACAGAGCTGTGACCGTAATTAAGATCTCGATCCCTTCGTGCCAGGGTCAAGCGATTAGACCTATGCTATTTCCAATACAGCTTAAGTAATAAATTCTCACCTTCACTATAATGAATACTTTAAATTTTATTACAGTAAAAAATTCCAAAATAACTAAATTTGCTTCTCTTTCATGCGCCTAAGAAAAATCTTACTCTCAAGGTATAAACTGGGAAATTCCCTTTACTGTGGATTATCCTTTCCATAATGAGATTGCTACTTTCATTTTTAAGAAGAAATTGTTACGACGTAACATCCTCCCCCCCTTTGAACGACTGAGTTCAATAAACAAGTATAAAATGATTTTCAATTCCTGTTGCCATGCACATTTATGAGTGAGATAATGTAACTGTGAAGACATTTGTTTGAAAGATATTTAAATGATAAAGGCATCAATCGAAGACATTAAATCTAATGATTTAAAAATATGTAGAGATATTTGAAGTTTGTTTACATCTAATTACCCTAATGCAATATTACAATGGTTTAAAAATATTGATAATGCTAAACTACTCGT
The DNA here is from genome assembly GCA_900474325.1 of Synergus umbraculus. Classification (NCBI taxonomy): domain Eukaryota; kingdom Metazoa; phylum Arthropoda; class Insecta; order Hymenoptera; family Cynipidae; genus Synergus; species Synergus umbraculus. Next base: position 6,688 of record UCOK01018623.1, on the reverse strand, counting down.
AGATCGGAAGTGGATACAACTTCTTCACGCTTCTCTCGTATTCGCCAGTTTTGGTGTGTACCGTTGCTACTCGGACTACACCGTCTTTCCCAGGAGAGATTTTAGTGATGCGATCCATTTTCCAGCACATGGGTGGCATGTTGTTTTCAGCAAGAAGAACTAAAGTTCCTGCCTTTAATTTTTCTTGATTGGCTGATCCCTTCCATTTGCTGCGGGATTGAAGTTCGTTGAGGTACTCCTTGTACCATCTATCCCAGAAGAGTTGTCTCATCTGCTCTACTTCTTGCCAGCAAGACAGACGATTGACCTTTACCTCTCGTAAGTCCTTTTCGGGTAAGCTAGTCATTGAATCACCAATAAGGAAGTGACCAGGAGTTAACGGGAGAAGATCGTTTGAATCAGAGGACATAGGTGTGAGGGGTCTGGAATTTAAAATTGCTTCGATTTCTATAACGCAAGTTTCTAGTTGCTCATACGTGAGCAGTTTGCCTTCTATTGTTCTACTTAAATGGTGCTTAAACGACTTTACTGAAGCTTCCCAAAGTCCACCAAAATGAGGTGAACTTGGTGGATTAAAATGCCATGTTATTTTGTTATCTTTTAAAAATTGCTTAACCGTGTCATTTGTCAGTTCTGAATCCACAAATTCATAAATTCTTTTTAATTCGTTATTTGTCCCTACAAAATTCCTGCCATTGTCTGAGTGAATTGTTATTGACTTTCCTCGGCGAGAGAAAAATCTTTTGAGACAGCCGAGAAAGGCTTCTGTGCTTTCGTCGCTAACGACTTCGAGATGGACTGCCTTGGCTGCAAAACATATGAATGTTGCTATGTGGAGCTCATCTTTTCCTCTATTTTGATATCGTCATTGTTTGACAAAGAAGGGTCCACAATAATCAACACCGACATTGAGAAAGGGTCTAGAAAAAGAGAGTCTTTTCTCAGGCAAATCTCCCATGATGTGATCTATGCCTCGAGGTTTGGCTCTGAAACATCTAACGCAATTGTGTATTTCATGACGCGTAACATTACGTCCATCGATTGGCCAGAATAATTCTCGAACGCCATGCAATGTGGCTTGTGTGCCCGCGTGTTTTTCTGATATGTGCTCTTCCCGAATAATGAGCCTTGTAATGTAATGATTTTTTGGAAGAACAATCGGATGTTTTTTTGCATACGGAATATTCCCACGTTCAAGTCTACCTCCGACTCTAATAATGCCTTGATCTAGAAACGGTGCTAAACTTAATAGGCTGCTTTTCTTGCCTAAAATTTCGCCGCGAGATAGCAAGTCAATTTCCTTATGAAAGGTGTCCTTTTGCACAAGCTTGATCACGAATAACATTGCGTGATCGATTTCTTCGAAAGAAAGAGGACCCTGAATTCTTTTTAATGGATCCTTTTCTCTTGTATTTTTTATAAACCTTAAACAATAAGAGAATACCATTTTCAATTTATTTAATTTGCTATATTTTTTAAGTATATTTTCGAAATGAATTTTCCAATCCTTTTCTTCATTTGCATTTATCAACGTAAAAGAAAAGGCGGGTTGCACTGTTTCTTGAGCTTTTTTTCTGCTAATGAAGCGTGTTTTAGGCCAGTTGTCATCATTTTGACTGAGCCAAACTGGACCGTCTTGCCAAATAGTGGCTTGCAGAAATTCTTTTGGATCCTGTCCCCTTGATATGAGATCCGCTGGATTGTGATCTGTTGGGACATGAAACCACTGATCAGGAATGACTGATTGGATTTCTGCGACTCTGTTAGCCTCAAAAATAGGCAATGTATGTGAATCGGAGCCGATCCAACCCAATGCAATTGTTGAATCTGACCAAAAAAATGTTTTGCTAAAAGACATTTTAAGAGACGAAACGGTTGATTTATACAATTTTGTTAATAAGAGTGCCGCGCACAATTCTAATCTAGGTAATGATATAATTTTTAAAGGCGCGACGCGCGATTTGGCGCATATAAGCGAACAATGATGCTCGCCTTTACTATTTGTGGAACGAAGATATATGCACGCACCATATGCTTTCATACTTGCGTCGCAAAATCCATGTATTTGCGTTTCTACTGTGTCTGGAATAACAATGCATCGTTTGTATTTCAAGTTGTTAATTAATTTTAACTGATTTCTGAAATCTATCCAGGAAGCTTTTAATTTATGTGGAATGATATCATCCCAACCGAGTTTTTCTTTCCAAAGAGATTGAATTAAAATTTTTGCGGACATCACGACCGGTCCTAATAAACCTAACGGGTCGAAAAGTTTGGCAGTTTGTGATAAGATCGTCCGCTTTGTAATTTTTTCCTCATCATTAGGGATATTTACTGTGTATACGATAGAATCTGTTTGCGAATCCCAATGAAGCCCTAGTGTTTTTATTGTTTTGGTTGGATCGAGTGACATATGCGTTTGTATAGTACTACTCGGAAAATCTTTGAGTAGTCTTGCATCGTTTGAACCCCATTTTCGGAGACTAAACCCTCCCTTGTTAAGAAGTTTAATCAGATCATTCCTCAGTAATAGAGCTTCTTCCAGAGACTGAGCTCCTGTCAACAGATCGTCAACATAGAAATCGCGACTGAGAATGTTTGCGGCGATAGGAAATGAAGTCTTGTAGTCCTCCGCAAGTTGTTGCAGAGTTCGAGTAGCTAAAAAGGGAGCGGAAGCTGTGCCGAAAGTGACTCTATTTAATGCATAAACCTTGATTGTTTCATCTGGATTATTTCGCCAGAGAATTTTCTGGTATAAACTGTCGCTTGGATGAACCTTGACTTGCCGATACATTTGCTGAATATCGGCCGTGAGTGCGAATTGGAAGGAACGAAATCTTGTGAAGATCGATACAAGATCGTCCTGAATGGTAGGCCCGACCATGAGGCAATCATTTAGAGAAATCCCTGTAGAAGATTTCATAGATGCATCGAAGACGACTCTGGTCTTCGTGGTGATGCTATCCTCTTTGACCACTGCATGGTGGGGAAGATAATATCCCTGATCTAATGTATTTTTGTCTGTTACCTCAGACATGTGATTCTCGTCTAAATAATTATTTAAACATAATGCATAATGATCCTTTAACACTGGATCCCTTCCGAATTTTCTTTCAATTGAATAGAATCGCTGAAAGGCCATGCTCTTTGATTCACCGAGTTGATCAATCTTTTTATTGAACGGCAATTTGACTATATAACGACCGCTGTCGTCTCGTTTAATATGCTGTTTGAAATGTATTTCACAAGCCTGCTCTTCTTTGGATCTCTTAAAAGAGGGTTGTACTCTATCTAGTTCCCACAAGAGTGGAAAATTTGTATTTTGTAAAACGTTACAAACTACTGATTTTGGCTGCCCGTTTGATTTTTCTAATAAATTATAAACTCTGCCTGCAACTACCCAACCTAAAGCAGTTTCTTGTAAAACTGCTTTGTGACCTTGGATATTCAATTTTCCGGTACGCGAAAAATTGTTCACATATTCAGCACCGATGATTAATTCAACAGGTGCAGGTTTATAAAAATCTGGATCAGCTAAAAATATGTCTTTAGGAACATTGAATGTATTTTTGGCTAATGGAAACGTCGGCATGTTACTTGAAATGCTATTGACTACTAATAGTTCTAGATCAGATGTTTGATTATTGTATCTGGATCTGATTGTAGCAAATGTTCTAAAATTTATATTTGTTTTTAAATTATCGATTGCTAGCATGGGAATTTTGAAATTTTCTTTTTTTTAATCCTAAACGATTTGCACAAGCATCAGTGATTGTGCATGATTGAGCCCCCCCATCCAACATGGCACGACAGGGTTCATAATTGCCTTGATTGTCCATGATGTCGACAATGGCTGTGGCTAAATAAACTTGAGATGGAATGTGTATGTGATAATTGGCTGTGGATGAAGTCGAAGTTTGACTTTCCGCAGAATTGGATTGTTTCGATTCTTCCGACTTCTGTTCAGCATGAAGAAGTGTATTATGTTTTTTGTCGCATTTTCGACACGTACTCATACGACAATTGGTTGACCAATGACCTGTTCTGAGACAATTGATGCATAGATTTGCATTTCTCGCTTCGGTTAAGCGATCTTGAGGTGTCATTCCCCTGAATTTTGGGCAATAAAAGACTGCGTGATCTCCTTTGCAAATTGGACAATTTCGCGGTATATTTTGTGAATTGGAAAAGGACGCGAAGGTACGTGGTGGATCTGAGCCTTGACCTGACGTTGACTTGTATTTTTCATACGAAATTTTAGACATATTTTGATTTGATAAAATCTGATTTGATCGTGACAGTTCGATCTGAGCACGATTTTCTAAAAATGTTATCATTGATTGGAATGTGGGGACTGTTGAGTTTCCTGTGAACTCGTCCCATTTTTCGCGTGTATAATTATTTCATTTTTCTTTAATTAAATGATTAATTAGTATATCCCAATGATCGACGGGATATTTTAAAGCACGCAAAGTTCTGATGTGTTTTTGAACATTATCTAACAAAGAACGCGCTGAGAATCCTCTGGACATCGATGGCAATTGAAAAAGTGCTTTTACATGGCTTTCAACTATGAATTTTTGATTGTCGTATCTATCGGTCAGTAATTTCCAAGCTACTGAGTAATTTTCGCTAGATGTTTCTAGAGACGCGATCACTTCTGCTGCTTCCTTTTTGACACATGATTGAAGATAGTGAAATTTGTAAATATTCGGCACTTGGGCATTGTTGTGTACCATTGAGTTGAAAGTATCTCGAAAACTCAACCATGTGTCAAAGCTGCCCGAAAATGTCGGCAAGGAAAGCTTTGGAAGATTTGGATTCAAAAAGACTTGATTTGTATTTTGGAAAGATTCGGGGTGATTAATATTTGTTAATACTTGATTTCTGGCATTTGCTTGATTCGCGGAATTTAAATGATTTTCGCGTGATTATAAATTGTGTGGAGTCAGTGATACTAGAGGCACTGCGTCTCCTGTATTTTGTGATGTTGAAGGCTGATCGTTATTAAAATCATTTTCATCGATAATGCTTTCATATGTTGTTTGATTTAGACGCGCATGATTTTGTGGAGTTGAAAATTGCTTTATGAATTTCTTTAATTGACTATTCATTGCAAAATATTTATTCTCAATATCTGTGTATTCTTTTTCAAATTCACTCAAAATCTTTTCTTCTTCAGTTAAAGACTCGAGTTCAAAGTAAATTGTTTCCGATTTTTCAAGTAAAGGTTTATGAACTTCTAACCTTCCCTCAAGATCGAGAGATTCAATGTTAATATTCGAATCTGATTCAATTTGATTTAGAAGTCTCTCTAATTTAGTGAGTTTTGATTTCAGAGTACCTCTCTTTTTAACTCATAACGCGATTTGTGGTTCCTGATCTGCCATTTTTGCTAAGTGTCGTATAAGTTCTTACGCGAAATTGAAGCAATTTTTAACAGTGAATTGAAAAAAAATGGATAATAGCACAGAAGGATGATGATTCAACAATTACTCACGTTTTTAGGAGACGAGATCTGATATGGATAACGATGCTGCTGCGATGTCTTTGATGATTGATTTAAAGGCAATCCTTTAAATTTGTGCTGATTGTATTGAATAGAGCAATCCTTTGCAAATTCTTCACTTAGATATCCTGGATGCTGGTTTGTCTTTCGTAATCTCACATACGGCTGTATACACCCGTGGACACTGATTCTGCACGATAGAGTTACTTGCACTGATACGTGATTGTTTCTACGAAATAAATATTTTACACACGCGATATATGTATATTTCGCGGTAAAATATCCGGCTGCTCGAAGGACCAAAAACTGTTTTGTTGTGAGGAGACTTGGTGTTACAAAAAAAATGAACAGGAATCTAACAAGGGAACCTCGCGGGGTGTCCGCCTCCGATTTTGATGAAACTGAAATATGTTAAAGAGGATCAAAAAACATGAGATACGTGTTTTTTTTTATCGGCCGAAAAACGGTTTAAGGGGGTGAAAACTACCCCCAAAGTTTACACTCCAAAATCGTTTTTTCCCAATATCTCGAAAAATAATTATATTTTTTTAGTAAAACCAATGCCAAAATATTTTGTATGAAAAGACTATCAGGTGTGCAGTATTTCTGTTTCAAAGGGTTACGTCCCCTATTTTTTTTTGTAATATAAATTCATTTTTGTAACCCATTTTTTTACAGAAAATTTTTTTAAATAATTAATTTCTATGAAAATGGTGTTACTTCAAATAAATATTCAAATTATAGTCGTCGTACTTCAGGGCTTATGCATAAAATGTCGTTGAAAGGGTAGTTACCCCTAAATTTTATTTTTGTTTACAGAAACTAATTTCGACGTAACTTTTCCGTTTTCTGACAAATATAACTGTAATAAAATAGTACATTGTATACCACTAACCAACGTGATTTTTTTTAACCTCCAGAATCCTCATCGCTCGTGGTACATACGATATTTTTTTGTGGCGGATATTTTGACACTTGCATATTTTGTACTTAAAAAGCAGAACTGACAATGAATTGTACGTTTACTTGGCACGACGACATAAGATTTCCATTATTATTGTGAATCAAACTGTTCAAAGATTTTTGCTTTTAATACAGTATTTAATGAATTTATTATCTATAAAATAACATTACAAAGTCATTTGAAAGTACAACTTCGCCAAAGCAGTATCATAATAT
>UCOK01018622.1:0-33547 GCA_900474325.1 Synergus umbraculus | reverse complement strand
ACTATATACCTAGTTGAATTTCTTACAAAATACTTAATTTTACAAGTTTTATGTACTTTTATAATTTTCGAAAAATTCATTTTTTCACTATAACTTCTCAAATATTCAAAAATGAAAGCTGATGTAAGGAAAATAAAGGTTCCTTGCGTCGAGGCGAATCGATTGACCTATAAGTTTAATAAATTTCATTGAAAAATACAAAATTTGTGTTTAATTGTAATTTTCGAAAATGAATTTAATGATGATGTAAAGAATCCTTAATGCTTCCTCTATGAGGAAGCAAATCATATTTGCTTACAGGAAGCAAAGTGCTCATTGAATGAGTACATAAGTTGATACAACTTCACAGCTATTTATTTATTTTAAAAATGAGGTATCACCAAATATCTCGAAAATCTCGGATACATTTTTATGGAGAATTTAATTGGCTTTTCAATGACTTGATATTGAATGAAAAAAAAAATTATGGCGTAAAAAAAATTTCAGGAACAACTTCGATATACTTTAAAATTCATTAAGATTTCTTAAAACACCCAAAAATCTGCTGGAATACTTTAAAAATCCACAAAACTGATTAAAATAATAAATGTTTTGAAAATTAACAATATCATTTATAATTCTTTAAAATAACTTGAAATCTATTTGTATCGTTTAAGGCTTTTCTGAAATGCTTTAGGAAATCTTGATATCTAAGAAATCTTGAAATATATCTTAAAATCCTTTTAAATTTACTAGAATCACTTGAAATTTCTCGAAACCCTTTTAAAGTCCTTAAAATTACTTGAAATCTCTTAAAATTCACTAAAATCTCTTAAAGTCCTTTACGATATCTTATAAGGTTTTAAATCTCGTGAAAGCTCTAGAAAATCCTCATATTATTTGGAAATCTTTTAAATTTCCTAGAATCGCTTAAAATTTCTTAAGATCTCCTTACGTTCTTTAAAATCACTTGAAATCTCCCGAAATTGCTTTAAATTTCCTATAAAACCACTTAAAATCTCTTAAAATCCTTTAGGAAATCTTGATATCTTTAAAAACTTGGAAAATATTTTTTAAATATTTTAAATTATCACTTGAAATTTCTCGAAACCCTTTTAAAGTCCTTAAAATTACTTGTAATCTCTTAAAATTCACTAAAATCTCTTAAAGTCCTTTACGATAGCTTAAAATATTTTAAATCTCGCAAAAGTTCTATAAAATCCTCACATTCTTTGAAAATCCTTCTAAATTCCCTAGAATGTCTTAAAATTTCTTAAAATATCATTACATTCTTTAAAATCACTTGAAATTTCTCGAAATCGCCTTAAATTTCCTATAAAACCATTTAAAATCTCTTAAAATCCTTTAGGAAATCTTGATATCTTAGAAATCTTGGAAAATATCTTAAAATACTTTTAGCTTCCCTAGAATCACTTGAAATTTTTTTTAAATTCTACAAAATCTTTTAAAAATTAGAAAAACCGATAAACTTATCTGACAATTTTAAAATCGCTTAACCCTCATAGAATATTCTAAAACTCATAGAATTCTCTTGAATTTTTTTTTAAATTAGTGAAATTTTCTTAATATTCTTATTTTTAAAAACTGCTTTAAATTCATTAAATTATACGATAATATTTAAAGTCCTTACACGTCTTTTTAAATCTATTAAAATGATTAGAAATCTCATGAAATTCTATGAAATCCTTAAGTTTCTATAAAATCTTCTAAAAATCGTACAATCCCTGAAAATTATTAGATATCTCAGAAAATTTCTCAAAATTCTTTTAAATTCCACAAAATATTTTTTAAATTATTAAAATCTCTTGATTTCTTTTAAAATTCCTGCAAATAATATTATAAAATTTAAAATTCCTTAAAGTCCCTTCAAATTCTCAAAAACCCTTTGATATATTAAAGACCTTGATGATAAAAAAACTTTTATGATATAAAAAGCTTTTTAAATCACTTATTCCATGAAAACCTTCGAAATTGCTTACAATTGGTTAAGATTTCTTAAAACTGCCTAAAACCTCTTGAAATCCCTTAAAAACCCACAACAACCATTGAAATTATAAATCTCTTGAAATCCAAGTTAAAATTCGCAAAAATCTCTAAGAATTCATAAAAACCTTTTCGACTTTCTTAACATTTAAAATCTCTTACAATTCTTAGAGATCTTATGAAATTCCATGAAATCCTTAAAAATTCTACAAAATCTTTTAATAATTAAAACAATCTCATAAATCCCTTAAAATTTTACTACAACCTTCGAAATCCTTTTAAATTCCACAAATTCATCCTTAAAATTCTTCAAATTATACGATAACATTTAAAATCTTTTTACTTCCTTTAAAATTCATTAAAATTATTAGAAAGCTCGTTAAATTTCATGAAATCCTATAAAATAAAATAAAAATGCTGTAAAATATTTTTAAAATCCCTTAAAATCTATTAAAATACTCAGAAACCTTTGCAAATCAATTAAAATTTTACGAAAATCTTCAAAATTACTTAGAGTTCGTTGGAATCTCTTAAAGTTCTTAGGAAGCTCTCAGTATTCCTCAAAATTTCAAAACGTTTAAAATCCCTTAAAATTCCTTCTCTTGAAATTTCACGAATTCCGTTAAAATTCCGCGAAAATTCTGAAATACCTTATAATTCTCTGAAATCTTTTTAAAATCCTAAAAATCTTTAAAAGTTCTTAAAAATAACTTGAAAATGGTCAAAATCCACTAAAATTCCAGAAACCTCTTGAAACACCTCTCTAAAAAAAGTGATGTAACGAAATGCCCCTAAAATCTCGGATAGATTGTTATCTCAAACCCTTGGAAACTTTCGCGAATTAATTAATTTCTTAGTTATTTCAGTGCATGAAATATTGTAGAAAATTTGTTAGAGTCTTCTAACAAATTAATTACATTTTCCTTTTTCCATTGCACCTCTGATGCGATATTCCAATATTAACACGATGCTCGACAACTTTGAAGGGTAAACACAAGATAATGACACCCCAAGTACTAGTTTCAACTTTCGAACCCTAGCATAAATACGATGATGCCATCTGAAAAATAACAGGGGTAGTTGGTTGACGAACCCTTGGGAAAATGATCCTTTCTATCGCTAGATGGCAGCACTGTAAAGGCGTCGCGACGCCAAATCGATCCCAAAATGGATGTCTTCCTTACCGACTTTCAAGTGACCGACTATAGTTTGCATAGAGATTGGTTGTTTCCTTATTGATTGGAAGCTTAAATTTCTTTGAGTAACTCGTTCATCTTTTCCTTCCGCTTATGTCTACTAACTGTCAACTAAATTCTCGTTCTAAAATGAAAAATAAGGGCGCCAAATTTTTATTCTAGAAATGAGTATATTTTTTAGTACCTATACCTAGATATAGTACATATATAATAATATATTACCTTTTATATTATATATTATTAAAGGTAATATATTATTCCGAAGATAAGAGAAGTACAGTAATTCGTATTTGATTCACTCTTGGAATCCATTATCAAATTAATGATTTTTCCCGTGAAACGTGTTTTTATTAACATGAGCCCATCGGAACTGTTATTTTGGATATTAGCAAAAACAAGAAGGTTTGGAGAGTTGATTAGAGAACGATTTTTTTTTATACTTTCTGGAGAATGCGAGGGAGAATCCAGAAATGAATTGCGGGCTACGCCCCTGATTTCACCTAAACCAAGACCTGAGAAAATAGAATAGAGAAAGGAAAAACTAATAACGTGAGAACGTGAAGTACGGGAAAACAAGATGAAAGGAAGAAAGAACAATCCCGTTTTTACGTTCTCAGTAATATTACTTCGTGATGCGACTACTGTCATATTTGTGTGCTTTGTGGTTTCGCCAAAAAGAAGAAATAGTTTAAGTGAAATTCTAGAATTGTATATGAAACGGAAAAAAAATTTCATCTTCTATATTTCTACTCAAAGCTCGCTTTTAACTTAAATACATACATGCAAAGTATAAATAATTCCTCAAGTTGAGAAATATCGTCTTGTTTCACTGACAATACTATCAATTCGAGATTAGGTGAAAAATCAATCCGTTTTTCTGTTTTTATTCTCCCGAGGATTTAATCGAAATATGAGTTTAAACAGCGAAAAAAAGCATGACTGATTGTGGTTTGGTGATTCCATTTTCTTGCTGGTTAGCGCCAGCTTGAGCCGATCGATGTTTCCACCTTCGTAGATTTCCTGATGCTTTGTGTATCCTGTATTTCCTGTACACGTAGCACAATCAGTGGCAGGTGTTTACACGGCCTGATTAACGTTGTTTCTCTGCTATGGCTTTGCGATAAGGACTTAAGGTATGTATGTCTGACTACATACTGATTGTTTCTACTGCGGCGAACTTAACCGTAACCTTCCTAGATTTTGGTGCTCAAAGTACTTCCCTCTACAATGTTCTGCGGCCCTTTGCTCCTCTCCATTCATCTGTAACCTGCGCAAATCATTGGTGGCCTCTACAACGGAATTTAGCCCTCAATTTAATTACATACGCTCCCATACCAGTCACTAATCATTGTTTTGTTGGCCGGCGAACCAAGTCGGATGGAATGTCTCCTAACGAGCCGATGATTCATGGCCTAGTTAGCGGAAAGAAGAAACCTTCCGAACATTTAATTTTATTCGCAATTTACAGGCGTGCAGAAATTTAGGCAATTAGCACTATTTAAAATTGGGTTCTGAAGAGGTTCTGGTTGGCATTTCAATTTTCGATAAAAGTGTTTTAATATTTTTGGCCATTTATGGGGCAATGATACAGTAGTAATGTTTTATTAATAACAATTTGTTTATAATGAAATAGACGGTCATTGGTTTTTCATGTTGAAACTAAACATTGGGTAAAAATAAGGAAACAATTTGTATATTGTTGAGAAACATGGAAAAATATATTTCTAGGAACTTTATACAGGTTTTCATGACAATTATTATTAAACTACATTTTATGATGATTTTATGATTAAAGGGATTTTAATAAATTACAAGAGTTTTTAGTAATTTCAATAAATTGCAAGAGGTTTAAAAAATTTTAAAGATAACTAAACCATTTTTTATTGCCAAATTACTTCGAAATTTTTCTGAATTTTTTGAACTTCCTTAAAATCACTTGAAAAATATTTGGAAATCATTTGGCATGTGCAATTTTTTTATTATCCTTTGACATTTTTGAACTTCATTAAAATTCCTTTTCAATATTTACAAATATTTTTACAAAATTGAAAGTCCTGAAAGTTTTTATGAAATCTTAATAGCTATGAAATCTTGTAAAATCTACTGAAATATCTATAAATTCCCTGAAATCATTTAAAATCTTGGAACTCTCATGAATTCTTTAAAAAATTTTTAAAATAACTCGAAATCCATTTATATCGCTTTAAATTCTTCTGAAATCCATTAGGAAATCTGGATATCTTTGAAATGTTGGAAAATATCTTAAAATCCTTTTAAATTCCCTAGAATTACTTGAAATTTCTTAAAAACCTTTTAAATTCCCTAGAGTCATTTGACATTTTTTGAAACTCTCTTAAATTCATTAAAATCTCTTGAAATCTCTTAAAATTTTCTAAAATCTCTTAAAGTCCTTTACGATATCTTATAATTTTTTATCTCTTGTAAAAGTTCTAGACAATCTTTACAGTCTGTGGAAATCCTTCAAAATTCCCTATAATCACATGAAATTTCTCAAAAACCTTTTAAATTCTCTAGTCACTTCAAATGTCTTGAAATCCTCAGAAATTCCTTAAAATCTCTTGAAATCTCTTAAAATTCCCTAAAATCTCTTAAAGACCTTTAAGATATCTTATAATTTTTTTAATCTTGTAAAAGGTCTAGAACATCTTTACATTCTTTGAAAATCCTTTAAAATTCCCTAGAATCACTTAAAATTTCTTGAAATCTCCTTAAATTCCTTAATATCACTTATTGAAATATGTTAAAAATCTTTTAAAATTCTTTAATATCATTTAAAATCTTTTGAAAAAATTAAGAAAATGTGTAAATTAATTTAAAATCTTGAAACTCCCCTGACTTCTGCAAACAATTTTTAAAATAACTTTAAATCTGTTTATATCGCTTTAAATTCTCCTGAAATCGTTTAGGAATAATTGATATCTTTAAAATCTTAGAAAATATATTAAAATCCTTTTAAATTCCCCAGAAATACTTGAAATTTCTTGTAAACCTTTTAAAGTCCTTCAAATCACTGGAAATCTCTTAAAATTCACTAAAATCACTGAAAGTCCTTTACAATATCTTATAATTTTTTAATCTCGTAAAAGCTCTGGAAAAGCCTTTAAAATTCTTTAATATAATTGAAAATCCCTTCAAATACTTAAAAAAAAATGTATTACTCTAAAATCTGGAAGTTTCTGCGAGCTATTTTGAAATTCTTTAAAAATTTATTCAAATCACATATTGTGAATAATGATTACGCAGAATCAGTTTTTTAATCCTAATGGGGTATTGAGCAGTTTTTCTTAGGTCGGGTATTTACTATGGAATTTTTTGGGTAAACTGACAATTCCCTGGCCAATTTTCTTTAAGTAGGGCAATATTCTGCCAAAGCGTTACAGGCCTTGTGTGGGCCCTTCCAGTTAATCTGGTTAGAGCCAAATCAGAGGTAAGGAAAACTGACCAGGACCCCGTCAGAATCCCATCAAAATCTCTGTCAGTGGCTTCCTAAACTGATATTATTTTTGTTTTTAAACAGTATTTGTTTACAACAATTGAATTGAAAAAAATTAGATAAAGTTTGAACAAAGAAGAAAACTTTAAAACTCAGAACATAAAATCAGTAGTAAAGGTTTAAGTATAATCAGACAATAATTGTATTATATGGTGTCATAGAAGTCAGAGTGTAATTGAGCAAATGATTGTTTCATTTTGAATATTAAATAAATGAAGGATCACAAATAAGTCAATTTTAAATTTTGACACATCCTGATTTTTTCTTTTCCATAAAATCTTTATACATTATTCAATTGCAAAGGGAATATTTCAGAGAATTTTCGACATTCGATCAAACCGTCGGTAAAGCAACGTTTGATTTCCGTTGTTTTTCAGTTCCGTATTTCCATACACAGTCTGCAGAAATCTCTATGGAAATTTAGTCGGTACGCTTTCCGTGCGCCGTTATTGACTGCGGGAGAATACTGATAGCGCATGCATTATCCACCTGGAAAGGCAAAACTTGAAGAATCCTCGAGTGACGAAAAAGATACTCTCGCGCGACGCCAAGGAAAAAATAACTGATGCATTCTCGTGAATTGAAATAGGAATGAAATCTCAGAGGGAGACAAATTTTTTCGATTGCAAATCATTTTCTATAAAGGAAATTATTCTACGTTGCAGTATTCTTTTAAATATAGTTTCTAACTTAAAATTTAAAAGCAGATGTATGCTCATTGACTTGAATTTTAATTTTACTTTTAATTTTAATTTTAATTTTAATTTTAATTTAACTTTAATTTGAATTTTAGATTCAACGATGCAATAATTGTATTTCTTTATAATGTGAGATTTATTTTAAGGTGGATAACATGAATTTCTCGCATATGGCGAGGACATACTGAGATTTAATTACTTTCATAATAGTCTACAGACTAATACTACTAATTAAAATTGTAATTAACCTTCCTATGCAAAGAAGTGTCCCTGAGGAAGAAAATAAGATGCAAACGCGATCGTCGTTCTTTGCTCTTTTATAGCCCGACTCAAACAATTCATCTTTTTTAAAATAATAATTTCTTTATCAAATTATAATAATACAGAAAAGGCTGATTCAAGATCAAGTGAACAATAAATTAAACCAAGAACATATGATTTGGCTGAAATTTCAGACGTCTACTTAGACGAATTTTTTTCTTCCTCAAAAATTCTCAGTAAAAAAATTGTTTTGAGTAATAATTTGCTTACTTCAACAGAAAGCATGGGAAATAATTTTGCAAACAAAATTTGAACGGATTTCGAAATATTTTAAACGATTTCAATTCATTTAGAATAAATTGACTAAATTGATAAATAAACTTCAAGATGTTTCAGTACATTTTAATTCATTTTAAGGATTTTCAATGGATTTCAAATGAATTTAGGGAATTTTAAGAATTTTAAAGAGATTTCAAGACATTTAGGGGATTTCGTGGAGACCCTAGGATATTTTAAATAATTTTAGGGATTTCAAGTGAGCTCAAGCAATTTTAAGAGATTTTTAAAAGAATTAAAGGATAAGAATTTGAAGAAAGTTGAAGAGATTTAAAGATATTTACTCGGCATGTTCGGGATTTTATAATATTTCAAAGAACTTTAAGGAACTTCAAGGAACTTCAAGGTATTTTAAGGGATTTCAAGATATTTCTATAGATTTCACAATATCTCAAGACATCTTCAAGAATTTCATCAGATTTAAGTGACTTTATGAAATTTTAACGGATTTTAAGAGATTTCTAGTAATTGTTAAGAATTTCAATGAATTTCTAAACAATTAAAGAGTGTTTAATAATTTCCAAAAGATTTCAAGACTCTTTAAAGTGATTTTGAGAAATTTCAAAGAATTAATTCTAATTAAATCAAATTAAATCTTTTAAAATCCCTTAATCCCTTAAATAATAAAATATCTTGAAATCTCTTCCAATTCCTTTAAATTTGTGAAAATCAGTTAAAGTTCTTGAGATCTTGTTAAATCTCCGAAAAAATCCCTTTAAATTCCCGAAATCAATCAAAATCTCTTAGCATCCTTTGAAATTCCCTAAAATCACTATAAATTTCTTGAAATCTTTTAAAATTCCTTAAAAATCATTTAAAATCTTTTGCAATCCTTAAACATTTTTTTAAAATTCTACGAAACTTCTCAAAATTCTGGACAACATTTATTAGAAATTTCTGCCAGTAAATAAATAAAAATCGTGTGGTTTAGAAACGCTCTTTTCATATTTTCATTCCAATAAATTGAAAAACAAAAAATCGTCGACTGGACGTCTGAAACTTCAACCTAATGAACATTTCTACAATTTCTCTTGAACATCTTCGTTCTTCCCCAAAACCAATCATTAGTTTCGACCAACAATATCCCTTTATTCTCTATTATTTAAAAATTCCAAAAAGCAAGTTAAAGTATCCAAAAGAGGAAACTCTCGTTTTTTACTTTGATCCTTGACGTGTATTGGGGCAATTTCCCTCGGGAGCTTTCGGAGGGAAGAAACATTTTTCGGCAGAACGTCAACGTGAACGAAACTAACACAAGCCAGAAACAAAAGTGAACAAAAGTCAAAAAAAAGGTAAAGTGAACGCTTTTCTTTTCACTTTTTCTTCGGACCACTTGTAACTCCCTCTTTTTCTTTTCGTTCTCTTCACCCTTTTATTCCCTTACACGTGCAACCTACCGAACTGCTATGGAATTCAGTTAAAAGCGGAAGAGAACCACGATCCTTAACCTTTACCTTCCCTAGGTTCACTTTCGCAACCACCCACCGTTCCAGCTACAGGGTAGACGCAAATGGATGGGCGGAAATGTAAATTGGAACATTCCTACGGGGTTCTTAATTAACTTCTTTGCAATTATCATACTGGTATTCCGACGCAAATGTCTGCGGGCACTTCCAGTGCCGTGGGGCCACTCTCTGGTAAAAAAGTAAGCACTCTTCCGTAGTCTGTCGTATAAGAAAGCTGCATTGCAAATTATATGAATTTCCGGTATATACGAGCGGAAAAAAAAGAAACATTCATTTATTTCTGTTTCTGTTTATAAATGTTTCTTTCAAATTTTTTATTGTATTTTATTGTTGGAAAGGATTTAAAACGTGGGGTAAGAAATGTAATATGAGGGTGCGGGTCTAAAAGGGCGATTTAAGGAACTATGATAATTACCCGTGTAGAAATTATTGACGCAATTAGCCCTGTTCAAAATAGGGTTCTGACAAGGCCATGGTAGGGTTACAAGATTTAAAATAATTTTAGGGAAATTAAAAATATTTCAAGAGATTTAACAAACTTTAAAGAAGATCAAGATTTCCGATAGGATTTTATTTTTAAAAGAGATTTTAAGTGATTTTATAGGTAGTTTAAAGTGACTTCAAAAGTTTTGAAGTGATTTTAAAAAGTTTTTAAAGAATTCCGAAAAAAGATTATAATATTTACAGGACTTTCAATTATTTTAAAAATATTTGTAAATATTGTAAGGGATTTTTACGATGTTAAAGAATATCAAATAAATTGAAAAGAAGGTGAAAAAATTCATGAATTTTCATGAAATTTCAGAGTTATTAAAACATGCCATAGGATTTCTAAGGATTTCATGTAATTTAAAGGAATTTAAGGAGATTTCAAGAAATTTTAAATGATTCTAGGAAATTTAAAGGGATTTTCAAAGAATGTAAGGATTTTCCATAGCTTTTACATGATTAAAAAAATTATAAGATATTGTAAAGGAATTTAAGCAGATTTTAGTGAATTTTAAGAGATTTCCAGTGGTTTGAAGGACTTTAAGAGTGTTACAAGAAATTTCCACCAATTCTAGGGAATTTAAAAGGATTTTATGATATTTTCTAAGATTTCAAAGTTATCAATCAAGTATTCCTAAACGATTTACACATTTTCTTAATTTTTTCAAACAATTTTAAATGATATTGAAAATTTTTAAAGGATTTCGAAAGATTTCATATGATTTTAAAGAATTTAAAAGGGTTTCCAGAAATTTCAAATAATTCCATGGATTTTAAAAAGATTTAAAAATATTTTTCAAGATTTCAAAGATATCAAGATTTCCGAACGGATTTTACGAGATTTTTAGTGGTTTTATAGGAAGTTTAAAGCGATTTCAAAAGATTTCAAGTAATTTTAAAAAGTTTTTAAAGAATTCCGAAAAAAGATTATAATATTATCAGGACTTTCAATTATTTTAAAAATATTTGTAAATATTGTAAGGGATTTTTATAATGTTAAAGAATATCAAAGGATTTGATAAGAAGGTGAAAAAATTAATGAATTTTCATGAAATTTCAGAGTTGCTAAAACATGTCATAGGATTTCTAAATATTTCAAGTAATTAAAGGAATTCAAGCAGATTTTAGTGAATTTTAAGAGATTTCGTGTGATTTTAAGGCATTAAGGAATGTTTTAAGAAATTTCAACTAATTCTAGGGAATATAAAAGGATTTTATGATATTTTCTAAGATTTGAAAGATACCAAGTATTCCTAAACAATTTCAGGAGAATTTAAAGCGATATAAATAAATTTCAAGTTATTTTAAAGAATGTTTGCAAAAGTCAGGGGAGTTTCAAGGTTTTAAATTAATTTACACATTTTCTTAATTTTTCAAGAAACTTCAGTTATTAAAACATGCCAAAGGATTTCTGAAGATTTCAAGTGATTTTAAGGAATTTCAAAAAATTCAGAAAAGTTTCAAAATTTTGAAGTAATTTGGCAATAAAAAATCTTTTATTTTTGTTAAACCTCTTGAAATTTACTGAAATTACTAAAAACTCTTATCATTTTTTAAAAGCCCTTTAAATCTCTAGTTATTAAAAATTATGAAAATAATATAATCATAAAATATAGTTTAATGATAATTTTCATGGAAACCTGTTAAAAATTCCTAGAAATATATTTTTCCATATTTTTCAACAATATACAAATTACTAAATTTTCCAATATATAAATATAACCATCTTTTATTTTTGCGTAAATAATCAAGTGCGAAAAATGTTCCTATTTTTACCCAATGTTTGGTTTCATCGTGAAAAACTCTTCAATGCCATGTTTCAGTATCAATAAATTGGTATCAATAAGATAATTATTTATACTGCATCATTGACCCACAAATGTCCAATAATATTAAAATATTTTTATCGAAAATAGAAATGCCGACCAGGGCCTCGTTAGAGTCCTATTTTAAACAGGGATAGGATCTTCAAGTTTCTAAAAAAGAGACAGACATTAATTTTGGAAACTTAAGTAGTTATTTTTGAAAAGTGGATCGTAAAATGATAAACCGAGAGGTATCTTCAGATGTAATAAATCTTCATTAATTTTATTCCGACTACTTGGCAACAGAGAAAGGGAGTTTACACAATAGTGATGTTACGACCGGATCGCCGGGGATGTATATTATGTAGTGCTTGGAAAATCAGTAGGCACAGCACGTTTCCGTGGTACCTCAAGAAAGGAAATTTCAAACTGAAATACAAAAATGTCGTGAAATATTGGACACCGTGACGAATCTCTAAAGAAGATCCTCCCGCCTCATAAGGTAAATTTATCAAAAACAATCATTCAATGCTTTACATTTTATAATTTACTCCATGACTTAAAATGAATACTTTTAAACAATTGAAGTTATAAATGAAATATCTATTATATTATGTAAGAGACTGCAAAATTAATGCAGCATATTATGTAATTCTCAGCTTTATTTTCTAATTATTTATTTTATTATTATCGGGTATATTTTCCAAGATTGCAAAATTAGTATCTCGTTTGAAGAATAATGGCAACCACATTATTCATTCAGACTTAAATGTCTCGTAGGATTGGCAGATGGTATATAAAGAAAACGTGTTACCAGCAATAACGCGGAAGCTTTAACGATTTTTGTTTATAACCGAAGAGGAAGCGCACTTGAAAATTTTAGAGCGGTTAAAGCGTTTCCTGCAGTTTGAGTGAGTTCTTTCTCGCATCCATCAAGTAATACGTGCGATACATTTTAAATTTTATGATCATTTTGGTTAGGACAATGGTCCTCTAAACTTTACCCTTGCTGAGTTCCAGGACTCTGCGAGAACGAGTTCTTGTTTTCGAAATGTCTTTGCGACTATAAAATAAAAACATACGTTATGGTGGTTATATGGCGATCGCTAAAAGACCTCGTACTCACGACATGGAATATTTAACATCCTACTTGGGCATAAAGAATTATCCTTTGGAGGGAGAAACGATCTCAAAGAATTTAGTTTTTATGTATCTTTCATATAATATTCGAGCGTACTTCGATTGATGTCACCTGTTTTTTTAATCTTTGATAATATATATTGTAGAAAAGAAATTTCCCGTAGTAGAAATTTCGATAGGGGTCTAGTGGGGGCCTCACTAGTTTTCCCTTCTTCTAGTCTGGCTTTGATGGGGAAAACTAGTCGAGGCCCCAGATAGATCGAAAAGATTTTGTTAGTTAGGCCCCGACTAGATGTTCTAGTAGGGGCCTAGTTGGAATCGCCCTTCCACAGCCCTATCAAAGAAAGGGCCCTGCTGGGGCCCTAATCAGGTACCCGCGATATATATTTTTAATTATAAACGTATATATTTATGCATTTGGGTCGATTTGAAGTATAAATGCTCAAAATTGGTAAGAAATTTCCGACTAGCGACAGACAGGGCCCTGATTAGTTTTTTCTAGACTAGAACTTCTAGTTAGGACCACGTTAGAACCCTACTTTTTGTAAAATGTACTACTGCTGGCTAAATTAAATTGTTTGACTATACTATGACTGATACTACTGAGAATTTCTTATGTGGCTGATTGTACGTTGACTTGTACTACTAACAACATCTACTGTGAGTTTCTCAATCGTTTGACTTTACTGTTACGTATATATACGTGAAATTTTTACAAAATTTTTGATGGGGTTCTGATATGGTCATGGTCTGTTTTCTCTACTTCTGATGTGGCTCTAGCCAGGTTAACTGACAAGACCCACACAAGGCTTGTATCAAGTGATAACAAAATAGAAAATGAATTTACAGTTTTTCCTAGGTGTTTCCTAGGGCCTAGGAAAAAAACCAGGGCACTTTTTGTGTAAACTGATAAGGCCCTGGCTAGTTGTCCTTAACCAGTTTACCTGGTTACGGCCACATCAGAGGTGGGGAAGACTGACCAGGACCCTGTCAGGACCCCATCAAAATTTCTGTACGGGACTCGTCTTCGTAAAGAGTCGATTAATTTGCAAACAATCATTTTAAATTTAAAGTAGAGTATTCTTAGAGTCGATGGAATTAATTAGATGTTTAACAAGCAATAATAAGTCGATTTAAGAAACATTTTATTCTTCTCAAATCTTAAGTTTCGCTGAATCATTAAAACCTTCGTAATTTCCTTGAAAGAGCACTTCAAGAAGTTTCCAAGATGTCGAGAAATTAAATGCTCTTTTGTTAAGGGACTTATATTTTGTTGTTGGCTTAACTTCAACGAATAAATAAAAGTCCGATCAATACAGTTTTATATATGTAGAATCTACACAATTTGTCAATCCTTTGTTTCGCAATGTCTCTATATTTACAGATAAAATTAATAATTCTTAATTCTTTGTAAACACTTGATGAATGTATTTATGTTTTTGTGTAATATGTATCAATATAATCTCATATTATGTTTGATTTAACGCAGTTGCTAATAATCTATCGACTAATGAAATGCTATTCAAATAAGTGAAAATTGATAATATTAGAATTAGAACAATTGGGCGAGAATTCCAGCATTAACATATAAATTATCGAGCAGCTCTAATCAGTCCTCATGATTCAATTCGTGCCAAAATAGCGTTACATCGTTAAATTTGGAAATTTGGTTCGAGAGCGTGATGGAAGCTCAGAATGTCAGTTACACATATATAACTGTTCCCGGAGGAATGACGATGGACGTGCACTGAAAACCATGCAAATGTGTATTTGCCTTGTGCATTGCTCCCTTTTTGTTTGTAATCAGATAATCGTGCACCCTTCACACTATCGTAAATCGAGTTATATCCGAAATTTGCATCATAATGCGTTTGACCATTCGCGAACATCACACTAAATTTTCCAGCTCAGAAAATGTGCCGGAATAATTATATGGAGGTGAAATTGATATTCAATAACAAATTATTTCTTCGTTACTGAATGAGTTACTTAGATTATTATTTGTTATTGTTATAATATTATGACAGCAAATATTATAACTATTTAACGATTACTGGGAAACCAACACGCGTGATTATTTTGTTTTTATTTTTACAACTTAGTCATTCGAAAGCCAATCAGATTTGAAAACTATAATGTATGTGAGATTTTTGAGACATTTTTGGAGAAAAACCATTTTCTTAGGAATTTCAAGAGGTTTCTAGAAATTTTAAGGGAGTTGGACAATTTTTATGGGGTTTTAAGGAATTTTAAGATATTTTAAAAGATTTCTAAGAATTGCGACGATTTTTATGGAATTTTATGAGATTTCTAATAATTTTAAGCGATTTCAAGAGATTTTTCTGATCTTTAAAAGATTTTGTGAGAATTTTAAAGGATTTGATAGAATTTTGCGAGATTTCTAATAGTTTTTAAAGATTTTAAAGATTTCAAACATTTTTAAAGATTTTCAAGATATTAGTCGATTTTTAAAAGATATTGTGGAATTTGCTGAATTTTTATGAGATTTTTAATAATTTGAAAAGATTTCAAGAGATTTTTCAAATTTTAAAAAAATTTCTAGAATATTTAAGGATTCCATGGAATTTGGCGAGATTTCTAATGATTTACAGTGATTTTAAATATTAAGGAATTTCAAAGCGTTTCTAGGAATTTTTAGAGATTTTTATTAATTTTAACGTAGAATTTCGATATTTCGAAAAGTTTCTGATAACCTTAAAGGATTATTTTCAAGGATTTTATATTTTATCATGTAATTTCCAGAAATTTTAAGAGAATTCAAGAGATTTTAATGATTTTTAAAAGACATCACATCTTTACAGATTTTATTAAATTTTATGAGATTTCTAATAATTTTCAAGGATTTCAAAAGATTTTTCTGATTTTAAAAATATTTTAAGGGATTTAAAGGAATTTAAAACTTGTCAGGGGATTTTATTGAGGGATTTCAGAGGATTTTTATGATTTTTTAAAGATTGTATGGAATTTACAAGGATTTCGAAGGTTTTTGTAAAATTGTAAGGGTTTTCAAGAGATTTTTCTAGTTTTTAAAATGTTATAAAATGTTTAAGGATTTCATGGAATTTGATGAAATTTCTACTAATATTAAAGGATTTAAAAAGATTTTTCTGATGTTTAAAATATTTTAAGGGATTTAAAGGAATTTAAAACTTGTCAGGGGATTTTATTGAGGGATTTCAGAGGATTTTTATGATTTTTTAAAGATTGTATAGAATTTACAAGGATTTCGAAGGTTTTTATAAAATTTCAAGGATTTTCAAGAAATCTTTCTAGTTTTTAAAATATTATAAAATTTTTAACGATTTCATGGAATTTGATAAAATTTCTAATGATGTTAAAAGATTTGAAATGTGAAGAAACTTCAAGAGGTTTCTAGTAATTTTGAGAGATTTCCACGAATTTTAACATGGATTTCAAGAGATTAATGATTTTGAAGGTTTTTGTGAATTTTTAAGGATTTTCAAGAGGTTTCTAGGAATTTTGAGATTTTTTAACGAATTTTAAGAAATTTCAAAGGTTTTTGTGAAATATTAAGGGACTAGGGGCAAACAAACACGCGTGCGATTATTTTCTTTTTTTTCCTACAACTTCAACTCATTTAAAGCCAATCAGATTTACAACAACAATGTATGCGAGATTTTCGAGACATTTCGTGACACCAATTTTTTGAAAATAGGAATTATTAATTCTTATTTTTAAACAAACTTATAAACCACTTTTGTTCATTTAGTTTTGAAATTTTCAACTTTTTTAAATTTAAAAAAATTTTTTTTGTCTATTTAAACTTGTTTACTTTTATCTCGGTTTCATTATATTTTTAATTAAAAAAAATGTTAATGTAACAATTTGGAATATATGCCGAAAGAATCTTGTTTTATATCAATTTGCAGCATTGAGTTTGCACACGAAATTTTACATCTTTACATTGAGTCTGGACTTTATTTAGGATTAGTTTCCCTGAGCTTCGGCGTTTTTCGTATGCTTCAGGAGGGTTGAGTTGGGATCCTCGAGCACAGCAACGTCAAATATTTGAATTAATTTGTACGACAATCCCGCGGTTCGCGAACCCTAGAATTTTCGCTCATCCGCCTTCATCCAGTCACGTACACTTATCGACAAGGGTTGCTCGCCTTGAGAAAACGGAAAATCTTTACTCACCATTCACTGAACAAACGAACGGAAATGACGAGAATAATTATCGAATTCTCCCTCATTCATTTCTGGTCAGAAACAAAATTACTTCCTAATTTTAAAATATATCGAACAAGCCACTCGAATTTCATTTTATCTCAAGTATAAAAGGTAATTTAAATTAAAATTGAATAAAGCATGATTGAAAAGTAATATTAATTAATGTTTCTTTTTTATTATATATTTAAGAAAATATCGGGATTGCCTGACTGATGAGTAAACTTTTATTATAGTGATTCCCAAAATATTAAGTATAGAGAGACTACAATATAAAAAACTGAAAATGGAAAAAATAGAATGTTGGGAGAGAGATAATAACGCCAAGCGCGATCGCTCTGTTCTCGCGCGGATTTTTAGACCATGGAACCCTCCAGAGAATGGGAGGGAATTCTCCCCTTACTGAGTCTGAAGTTGAATCTCCCTTATTAAAAGATAATATTCCGGAATCTAATTTAGCGGACATAAATCTGCCACTCTTTTTATTGTGAAAAATCTTTTACAAAGAAACTCAATGTAGTATTTTTTAATAAACTGACAGACGATGGATGAAATAATTACTTCAGAGTTTAATTTCAAGTCTTGAAAACATTTCTATGGATAAATAAAATAAGGAAAATTAATTCCATTTTATCTTGTAATATATTGAGTTGAAGTTACAGACTTCCAGTCGGACGAATTTTTTTATTATTTTTTTTACATTTACCTTTTATATTTACATTTTTATACATACTATATATTTTTATTATTTTATTTTTTCATTTACTTGCAGAAATCTACCTGGCGTTTCTCGGGATTTTAAGAATTTGATAACTATTTTTCCCTCTTTTTACAATCGTTTAATCTTTTTAATCCTTGAAATTCCTTAAAATTACTATAAATCTCCTAAAATCCTTTTATAATTTCTGAAATCTTATGAAATCTCTTGAAATCTCGACCAGCGCCGGATAAGTTTCTGATATTAAATAACAACAAATTTTAGGTTTTGAAAACTTTGGAGTTGTTTATATTTTTATTCCAATGATAATTAAAATGAAAACTAAAAAAGGTACGAATTAATATTTTAATATTTACTTTTTAATATTTACTGAGTATACTCAGAGGCGATACTCTGAAACGACGAGAGAAATAAGAAGGAAATATTTCTGAGTGAAGCATTTTTTGGAATACACCTTCCGTGATAACAATTTTTAATCTTGAGATTTTATTGCCGGAAACTGAGCGTGAAAGTTAGAAGATTTCAAGATAGTCGGGAAAAACTGCAGTAAATGTTTTCGCCGCATTGCGCGCGTATTATAAAAACAGCGAAGAGTTTCATAACTCGGAGGAATTTTGCGCCTTGCGATAAGAAAAGCTCCTCACCTCAAAAGCGCCATATGACTCTGTCGTCAGCGTACTTTTTTTTTTTTTATTTTACTATGGACTTTCGACCGAATGAAACTGCGCGCGAAATTGTAGAGTCATTACTGCCAGATATGATTAAACTTTTTATAAGGTACTATAAAAATGAGGAAGGCTGTAGAAACGCAGCAAAGTATTTAAGCGAGGGTCTCCTTTATGAAGGCTTCGGACTTATTAGATCACGGTCTCACGGAGCAAATAATAATATTCTCCCGCCGGCTATTCCCCCCTTTTTCAAATCCTTTTGCCATATTTTTTAATCGCTCCATGCATGCTTGTCATTTATTCCCCTCGTTTCTCTAATTTACGCTACAGTTATGACTGAATATAGCGAAGACATTTTTCAATTAGGACTTTTAATTAGGATTTTAATGAGGAGATTTTTAATCTACTTTCTCTACTGATTTAAAATTATTTACGTCTTAAAGATGATATTAGTATTAGAAATAATATATTAACTAGGAATTATGATCCGCACGTTCTGCGCGCGATTTGTTTCTCGTTTTTGCACACCTTTTGCTAGTAGAAAAAATAATTGAGAATTTTTAATTCTTTGAATAACTTTTCGAAATAATGAACATTTTTTTAATTCCTGGAGCTTATTTTAAAGATAATTAGAATCTGGTTTTTTTCTTTTTATTGTGCGGGACTTAAAGTTGGCGTGAAAAAGTTGGAAATATTTAAATATTTTTCCTACTGATTGTGAGAAAATTATTTTTATAAAATAGGAATAAAAAATCATTAATCATGATGTTTCTGCAAAATTATTTTAAAATTTACATTCCATTGATTTTTATTATTATTTTCCTACAGATCAGGTAATATTTTAGAATAATAAAGTAATTATTAAGTATAATATTTTACGTATTGTACATTGCGGAGAAATAATTGTACAATTTTTTAAATAAGAGAGTCTATCTATTTTAATAAGTCTATCTATAGAAATCTACTTTTAAAATAATTACAAGAAATTTAAAAAATGTTCAGTATTCGAGAGTTATTGATATTTTTACAAAATATTGAGATCTTAGTGTATCCATGCAAAAATTGATATTTTCCAAAATTATGCGAAAATTCAAAAATTATGCGAAGATTCCAAAATTATGCGATGAAAAAAAAATTATGCGTTTGTATGCAATGACGAATCTTCTGTATTTAATTTAGAAACTTCATAAATCGCAAAGATTTCGAGTAATATCTTCTTTATTCTACTATTTTCCATCGTGGAAACGTAAAAAAAAACGTGTTTGGAAAAGAGATTTGATAAAAAGGAAAAAATAAGTAGAAAAAAGGTTTTGGAAAGGGTTGGCGAAAAGGGGGGTTGTAAAAACAGATAAAAAAAATGGGTATTAAAAAAACTGTGTTGGAAAATAAAGAAGACATTGAAGAAGCAAAAAGGGATTGATGAATATATTGAAAAAGTGGAATAAAATAAGTAACTGCCTGGTGGAATCTATTTCTTCCAGTTTCCTTTCTTCTCGGGAGTAATATTTCTTGGAAATATATTACTTTCGCGGGACTTGCAGACGGAGGGTGACGTAATTTCTTAATATTCGAACATCCATTGTATAGGGAGGTGTCATGTATCACAATAATGTTCTATTCGCGATACACGGTCCGACGAGTTTAGGGAACTTTATTTCACGCGCATAACGCATGAAATAGGAATCCGAAGCATGAAATACGATGACGCAAGGGATGAAAATGTTCAGACGCATAGGACGAAACCGTCACCGACATATGAAAATGATATATCGCAAAACGGAAATTTCGTATAAATGTAGATTCCGTCGACAATGCATGATCAAGATGGACTGCAATGCACAAATCTGCATCTGATGGTCTTGAACATCTTTTATGCTGGTTATATCCTATCCTATCTTAAAAAAGTGGTGTCAGGAAATGTTTCGAAAATCTCGCATACATTGTTGTTGCAAACCTGATTGACTTTTGAATGACTTGAAGTTGAAAGAAGAAAAACGAAAGCCTTTGCAATTCTTGTAAATTCTACTAAATCTTTTAAAAAAACAAAATTTGTTTTAAATACTTGAATAAAATACCGTAACAAAAAAAAATCTTATAAATCTCATAAAATATTTTATGTCATAAAAATCTCTTAAAATCTGTTCAAATTCATGGAAACCTCTTAAAATACCCAGAATCTTCTTGAAATCCTATTTAAAAAAAATGGTGTCACGAAATGTCTCGAAAATCTCGCATGCATTGTTTTTGTAAACCTAATTGGTTTCTAAATGACTTGAAATTGTAACAAGGAAAAAAAAATAATAACGATTTGCTGGTTTCTTAAAATTTTACAAACAACTTCAAAATCCTTCAAAATTCGTTAAAATTTGTGAAAATATCTAAAAATTCTTAGAAATCCTTAAAAATTCTACAAAATTTTTTAAAAATCAGAAAGATATCTTGAAACTCCTGAAAATTATTAGAAACCTCATAAAATACGACGAAAACCTTTAAAATTTCACAAATTTAAAAAAAAAACTCATCAAATAACTTTCAAAATTCTTTTAAATTCTACGAAATTTTTGAGTCATAAAAGTCGTTTGAAATCCCTTAATAAAATAACCCGACAAATTTTAAAATCCTTCAAAATCCATTCAGTATTTTAAAAGTTAAAAAAAATCTCCTGAAATTCGTTAAAATTCGTGAAAATTCGTAGAAATGTTTGGAAATTCCTTAAAATTCTATGATAATATTCCCTTTATGTCCTTTATATATCCTTTCAAATTTATTATAATTATTAGAAATCTCATAATATTCTATGCAATCCTTTACTATTTCAGAAAATCTTTTAATCATAAAAATACCTTAAATTCGCTTAAAATCATTTAAAAATCGTCAAAATTCCTTAAAATTGGAAATTTCTATAAATCATTAGAAATCTTTTAAAATTCCTTGGAATTCCAGGATAACATTTAAAATTCCTTATTAAAACTTTCAAACTTTTTGAAATTATTTAAAATTTCACGAAAACCTTAGAAGTCGCTGAAATTCTTTAAAATCTTCTTAAATTCTTAGAAACCTCTTAAAATTTGTCCAAATTTCAAAACATTTAGAATCCCTTTTAAAATCGCTAAGAATTCTTAAAAGCCTCTTAAAATTACATAAATTCCTTTAAAATTTCACGAAATATCCTAAAATTGCTTAAAATTCTACGAAATCTTTTTAAAATCCTCAAACTTTTTTTCATTTCGTAAGAATCACTTAAAAATTGTCAAATTCTCTTAAAATTTCTAGAAATCTCTTGAAATTCCTTTCTAAAAATTTCTCAAAAATCTCGAGTAGGTACATGTTGTAAGAAGGAATACAAAATAATTCTAAGTAATTTTAATCAACTTTTAGGTATTTTATGAGATATTAAGTAATTTGAATCCTTTAAAATTATTTAAAATCCGTTAAATCCTTTGAAATTATTTAAAATTCTTTAAAATTGCTGAAAACCAGAATAAATTTATTAAAATTCCTTGAAATACCGTGAAATCTCGTGAAATCCTTGAATATTTTTGAATCAGAAAATAGTCTGAAGATTTTTTCTTTTTTAAATTCAAATTCGATACATTCACAGTTCACACAATTCGTTTCATAAGATATTAAGTTATTTTAATGACTTAAGGGATTTTAATGGATTTACAAGATTTCATTGGATTTTCAGGAAATTCATGGGATTTTAAATAATTTTATAGAATTTCATGATATTTTGGGAGATTCTAAGTAATTTTAAGCAACTTTAAGATATTTTATGAGATATTAAGTAATTTGAATCCTATAAAATTATTTAAAATCCGTTAAATCCTTTGAAATACCATGAAATCCTTGAATATTTCTAAAATTTCAATAAATTCGGTCAAGTTCGTATTTGAATTTGAAATTTGAAATTGCAAATCATACACTAAATGTCTAATTTACTTTTCTTCGTAAGAGCAACCTTTTATAGAAGAGAGCAATCATAATTTTTTCCCATACATATTTTACTGTTTTTCGTCAGCAATTTGAAATACGACTGTCATAAAGGACAGGGGCCGCGTGGCTCTACGAATCAGTGGGCAACAGATTACAGCAACACGTATATTTCGTTCCTTTATGTGAATATTAAATTGCACTCATGCACACAACACACTCTCGTAAAATATCAATATCCACTTTCATCTCTCGTTCATAAAAAGGTTCAGCTCACGAAAGAGAATGGTAATAATGACTCTGAAATTTGTAGTTACATAAACGAAACAACGAAGAGTAATAATACTCCTTTTTCATTATTTCAATTCTGAATTGAAATAATCTAAATTGAAATAATCTAAATTGAAATAATCTATTGAATATTTTTCCACAAAAATGAGTCTCCTTATAATGAAAATGAGTATTTATAACAAAAGCTCGTGGATAATTGCGTTACGAATTTTATTGTAAAAACGGTTTATTATTTAATTGGAAATTAAACAACGATCGCGAATAAAATGTTATTTTAATCAATCAATTAAGACTGTAATTGGAGATTTTCAATAGTGGGGAAAAAATAGAGCGTGGTAAAACCACACAATTGGTATTTGGAAACTTGTAGGTATTTCTATTCATTATTTTTCGCAACCGATAATAAGGGGTGGCGTGGTTGATGGCAGCGAGGCGTGATATTGATACCCCTCGATTTCCTAAGGGCTGATATGCTTTCCCTTCTCGTCCCTCTACTTCTTGTCTGAGCCAACATTCCTCTTTAGC
Source organism: Synergus umbraculus (assembly GCA_900474325.1). Lineage (NCBI taxonomy): Eukaryota > Metazoa > Arthropoda > Insecta > Hymenoptera > Cynipidae > Synergus > Synergus umbraculus. Next base: position 10,315 of record UCOK01018622.1, on the reverse strand, counting down.
TTTAAACCTGACACCCTACAGAATTTTTATGATAACAAAGTGACTACCAGCGTTTCCAAATTCTCACACACCAAACTTTTAGACAAAAATAAAATAAAATAAAGTTTTAAAATACAAGTTTTTTTTAACAATAGGAAATAAATGCAATATAAAAAGAACAGTGGTAAATATATAATATAACAAGAATGGTGAGCTTATAGGATAAATATTATATAGAAATTTATTGTTTGTTGAAAAACGTTTTTCCACGAGGAATTAATTTTTTATTTCCCATCGCGAGTAAACAAAAATCGACCAAGTGGCACTCTATTGATCAAGAACGTAATGTTGAAAAGTGGTTGTTGGAGCACACACTTAAAATTTTCTCACCGTTAGTTGTGCATGTGCTGTATGTGGTGAATGTTCATGGAAAAGTTTCAAGGAATTGATTGAGATCACCACAATTAATTATATGTCAAGCTTTATTGAGTTGAATTTAAAAGAATCTAGTGGACTGTATTTTTTACAAAGTTCATTGCTTTGAATACGCGATAAAATAAGCCTAACACGGGATGGACATTTTAACACCCGGACTATTAGATCACGTATTTCAACCAATGTTCTTAACACGATAAATTTAACACCATTCCAAGCTGACGAACAGATGACAGCACATATACACAATTTAAATTTCGCTTCGCGACAGTGGTTTTACATTTATTCCAGCAAATGTTGATTTTCAAATTCTATGTATATTTGTTGAGTACACAATTTACAACTAGTTAATCGGTTGTTGGGGAAACTCGCATTTTCAAATGGAAATCAGTAGCTGCAGTAGCACTTTAAAGTGAGCTTGCACTCACAGTTCAGGAGTCACACAAAGTTTTAACTTTTAAGTTAACTTATCACAACTCGCTATCCCTAAAGGCTTACACAACACATAACTTTCTTTCTAAGCACTATTATCCTATCCTGTATTAACATAAAATCACAAGTGGCTATTTAATTTTTAGTAAGTTTTTCCTTTTTAAATAATTTCTTTTTCTTTCTTTTCCCCTTTTCTAAAATTGCTACAATCCGAATGATTCCGAAAATTCGGATCAATTCAGATTCACTGAATTTATTCGGATTGAAAGTTCGAATTAATTCTGATTAATTCCGATTGGCGGATTCATTTGGATTAAAGGTTCGGATTGATTTTGAATTCAAATTGAAAACTTCCTTCGGATTAGATTGAAATAAAACTGTTTGATTCGGATTGTTTCGTAATGAATTTTTCAATCTGAAGCTTTCGCTAGGGTAGTTTTCAATTAAGAAATTTTTTTGAGACGTAAACAACGGTAGCAAAAATAGAAATTCCATTAGCATTCAACTTTTACTTAAACTTAGTTATAGTCTCAGTGCCTTGTTATTACTCTGCACTTCTATTAGTACTCATGAAGTTTCTAAATTCGTTAATACGATTATGGAAGTTTCTCTCCCTTCCGGCCTGATTACAGGACCACGCCTCCTTGATTTTCATTGAAAGTTCAGAGTCAAATTTGTAACACGTTGGACGGTTCTCACCGTATCTTCGCGTGCGTTACATAAATCTTAATATGCGAGCACTCCTTTAAATTATTCAAACTCTCTTTGATAAAGGCACTGGAGATTCTATCGCGTTTTCAAAACTTTGTGAGAAACGATCGGCTTAAATGAACCCACAAGTTTTCCACAAATTCTGCAAATTTATTTCAGTCTTACTCGCAACTGCCCCTTGAAAAAGACGTTAGAAAATTTTCTAACGTCTTTTTCAACTTCTTTTTCCAAACCTGTTTATCAAACTTCTCTTCCACCTACTTTCTTAACCTTCTTTCCCAACCTTCTTTTTCATCTTCTCTTTCACACCTTTGTGTGAAAAAAATTCCATTGTTTCCATTTTGGGAAGTTTGTAGAAAAGGGGATTGAAAAGGAGTGGGGAAACGCATTTACAAAAAAGTACCAATAAGTTCTTATCAAAATTAGAAGAAATTTGATTGAAAACAGCTTCGGACTGAAATTTTGTCTTACGAGATTCCGAGTACATCCAGGGACTATGGATTCTGATTATTGGACAAAATTACCATATACTTATATGTTTTATGTAAATTGAGAGAAAATAGAGGAGAAACGTGAATTGCGTTGGTAACTGGGTTTGGAAGTACGCGAGCTGGGGTTTGGGGTTGTATTGATCGGTGGCGTTGCGTGGGGTAGTGACTGAAACAGTAGGCACCTTTAGTCACTGAAGTACTACTGAAATTCGGGCAAGCGTGGCCTTGACCAGCGAACCCCTCCTTGAAATGGATATAACTTATCTCACATCGCAATTTATTTCAACATATTTGAGTTGCTTTACCTTCACGATCATCCCATTTGGGCAACAAAGTATTAGAAACGTTTTTTTTAAACAATACATTTTACTTACGTAGCAGTTCGATACAAAAATTCGTAATAGACACACGTGTGATGCTGATAGGATTGGGTAAAGATTTTTTTTCCACCATTTACTTTTCTAAAGTCTAGTTTCCCTGCTGGAAGTAAAGAGATAGAAAGAGATAGAAAGAGATAAAAAAGTTCTATCTCCATTTTGCATTCCCAAAACGCTATCCCTTTCTATCCGTCATTGTATCCCCGTATCCGGTGATATCTATCGCTTCCTATCGCTCCTTGTCAGTCTATCCCTGTGTCTGCTAATATCTATCTCTTCCTATCCCTCAGTCTATCTCTTCCTATTTCTCAGCCTATCCCTGAGTCTGATAATATCTATCTTTTCCTATCCCTCAATCTATTTCTATTTCTGGTAATGTCTATCTCTTTCTATCTACTAGTTTATTTATTCACAAAAAAAATTGTAATCATTTCTATCCCTAATTTTATCTCATAATAATTTTATAACTACAATATGTTGTACATACATAAGATAAACAAGGATAAATTAGAATAGAAAAGAGTTAACTTGAAAAAGCGAAGAAGACATTCAAGAAGACAAGTGTAGAAATAGGCAGCGACAGAAATCAGGAGATTTAAACATATAGCAGTAAATTTCGATTAACAATGAAATAGAAAAAGATAAATGAGGATAACGGAGAGATTGAAAGGGACAGAAAAGTGGAATTAAAAGAGATTGAAGCGAATTTTGATTGACAACAAGATAGAAAGGTATAGACGATAATAGGAGAGAGATAGACAGGAATAAAGAAGTGGGCATTAAATGAGATGAGAGTAAATTGTGATTGAGAAGAAGAGAAAAAGGGATAGACAAGAATAGGCGGGGATAGAAAAAAGATAGAAAGAAATAGGCGGAGATAGACAAGAGATAGAAAGGGATAGAAAAGAGGAGATTCAAAGAAATAAGCGTGAATATGGATTGAAATGGTGATGGAAAGGGATAGGGGGGATAGGTGAAATATAGAAAGGGATTAATAAACAATAGAAAAGGATTGGCAGATAAATATAGAGATAGAAAGAGATAGGCGGAGATAGAAAGAAATAGGCGGAGATAGACAAAAGATAGAAAAGGTTAGAAAAGAGGAGATTCAAAGAGATAAGCGTGAAGGTGGATTGAAATGGAGATGGAAAGAGATAGGGGGGATAGGTGAGGTATAGAAAGGGATTAATTAACAATAGAAAATAATTGGCAGATATATACAAAGATAGAAAGAGATAGGCGTTGATGTAGATTCAGATGGAAATAGAAAACTTAAGATTAAAAGGGATTAAAAGAAATTGAGATCGACAAAGAGATGGAAAGAGATTGACGGGGATGGATAAAAGATAGAAAGAGATAGAGAAGTTGTGATTGAAAGAGATAGGCGTTGATGTGGATTGAGATGGAGATATAGACAGAGATAGAAAGAAGTAGGCGGAGATAGACAAGAGACAGAAAGAAATAGTCGGGGATAGACAAAAGATAGGAAGAGATTGAAAAAAAGAGATTCCAAGAGATAAGTGTGAATTTGGATTGAAATGGAGATAGAATGGGATAGAAAACTGAAAATTAAAAGAAATAAAAGTGAATTAAGATTGACAAGAGATACAAAGGGATAGAAAAGAGGAGATTCAAAAAGATAAGCGTGAATGTGAATTTAAATGGAGATTGAAAGTGATAAAGGGGATAGGCGAGAGATAAAAAGGGATAAACAAACGTTAAGAGATAGAAATTAAGAGATAGATAGGATTTCTATCTCTTTACTTCCAGCAGGGTTCACAATATTTGACAAAGGTGAAATTCAACGAAACAATTTCAACCTTTTGAAGCTTTTATATGTATTTTATATATGAGAAAGAGAAGAGAAGAAAAAATGATAGAATAAACCGCTGAAGATTGAAATATATTTTATGATTATCTGAGAATTGATGTTTTCAGTCTGAGTTATTTATTTCTTCCAAGTAAGAGAAAGGTCTGGCATTGGACTCATTCTTTTGAAATCATCTTTAAAAAATGAGAGGTTGAATAAAGCTGACCTGACAGACTGCGGTCTTGGTCTGCGCTCTGCAGTGCAGATAAGCGTTCAACCTATTCCTCTGGGTAAAAGACTACATGAGTACAGCAGTTTCCTAGCGGATTTCTGGAGACAGAATTAAGTGTTCGCAAGACAATTTACGAGACAATCCCTCTAATATTGTGTAATTGTATATTAATAATAATTCTCACTAAAATTCAAATACTTTGGGAAGCCATTGGTGAAGATTAAAATTTTTTAGATCTTTTTGTACTGTAATCGACGTGAGCTCTCATGAAAGTATGTTGGATGTAAGATTAGTTCTAGTGAACGATCGAAAGTTGTTCGAACGTCCTATTGTCACGTACAGGAGCTTGCAGCAACGAAAAAAAAAGAAATCAGTTCGCGCTAGTTTCAAAGCTGCCATTACTTCGCCCCTGGGTTAAAGTAGGTAAAGTGCGATAAAGGTACGGAAGAATAGTCTCGTAGTAGTAACGCTGTATACCGTAATAGCAATCAAGCGTACGTTGGTCGCAACAGTAAAAGTAAATATAGCAACGTTAAGGAACTCTTCTCGTTTTCCTCTTTTGGGGCTAAACACACTTCTTACTTTTCTTATCATTGTCGATTAATCTCTTTTTTTTTACTGAGTCGTATCCTTAATGCTTCCTGTCTTCTGGCAAAATTATGATACAACATTCCCAAAACCATAAAAAATGTGTTTTACCATTTTAATTAGTAATTTAAATATTGATCGTAATTTTAAAGCATTTTTGAATTTTTCTTATTTTTGAGCCACTTTGAAAAATGTATTATTTAATTAACTCTTTGGAGGTATTTTCATGGATATTAAATAATTTTTGCACTTTATAACAAGTCAGCCTTTTTCAATTTAGAACTCCATAATAAAAGCCGAAAAACCCCTTTGAGATTCGCATTAAAAAAGTTCTAAATCCGAAATGAAATAAAGTGCAAACTCACTTCAAGATTTATTCCAAAGCCCTTAATCTGACCCGTTAAATGAAATGTACTCAGAAACTTTTTACGAGTTTTCATTTAGAACTTAGAACTTTTGTCAGCCTTGGCTCTATTTTTGAGGCCAATATTAAGTTCCCCGATAATTTACGTCGTTTATTATACTCATTATAACTTTACAAGAATTACGTGCATCACAGAAGTTCCAAGAACTTCTAGAAAAAAATCTGAAATGGATTTTAAAAAATCTGAATTTTCTGTATCGTCAGACGTGATTTCTTATAAGGGTTTAGATAAAATGAAATTTCTTCGACGAATGCAGAATTTGCCCAAGTTTTTTTGCATACCTTCCTTTCTCGTGAACATTGGATCGGACGCTCAAGTTTAGCGATTAAGAAAAATATACTTAAAGACTGCAACTCGTAAAGGAAACTGTAGGAAAGCCGACAATGTTAACCCCTTCTTTTCTGTCCCCAACAACTGCTTTTGTAGGGTAGAACTGAGGTTTTGCTTTAAATATTCATTCCGTGTAGCGGCAGTGCCCTGCCCACTTTAATGTTCTCCGCTATACCAGACACTGTTCTGCTTTTTGCATATGAGCGTCGGAGAGCCTTTTTACTTTTTATATTTTACTTTTTTTTCTTTTTTTACGTTGTTTTTACCGTAGTTACCCCTCTCTCTTTCTTACCCTCTATGTGTTTCTCGTTTCTTTTCTCTTCCCTTTCTCCTTGTACTTGGGTGTCTCCCGAAATCCCTGAGAAGCAAATTTAATATTTATCCAAGCGAGACTATCCTAACTATCCCCTAAACCTGTGCGGGGCACCTCAAATCCTCAACTTGAACCACTGTCTCTCATTATTAGTACTACGTGTTTCTTTTTGTCCCTTATCATTTTCTACTGAATCTAACTTGAATCGTCTCTCTATACACTCTTTTTTTAATATTTATGAGTTGAAATCTATATTTATACTGCTTTAAATTCTCTTGAAATCATTTAGGAAATTTTGGTATCTTTCAAATCTTAAGAAAATATTTTAAAAGCCTTTTAAATTCACTGAAATCTCTTAAAGTCCGTTAAGATATCTTATAATTTTTAAATCTAGTGCAAGCTCTGGAAAATCCTTACATTCTTTTCAAATCCTTTTAAATTCCCTAGCATTACTTAAAATGGCTTAAAATCTCCCTATATTACTTAAAATCATTTGAAATTTATTTACATCGCTTTAAATTCTGCTGAAATCCTTTAGGAAATCTTGGTATCTTTCAAACCTTGGAAATCATCTTAAAATCCTTTTAAATACCTTTAAATCACTTGCAATCTCTTTAAATTCATTAACATTTCTTAATGTCCTTTACGATATCTTATAATTTTTTAACTCTTGTGAAATAATCCTGAAAAATCCTTACATTATTTAGAAATCCATTTAAATTTCAAAGAATGGAAATCTCCTTAAATTCCTTAAAATCACTTGAAATTTATTTACATCGCTTTAAATTCTGCTGAAATCCTTTAGGAAATCTTGGTATCTTTCAAACCTTGGAAATCATCTTAAAATCCTTTTAAATACCTTTAAATCACTTGCAATCTCTTTAAATTCATTAACATTTCTTAATGTCCTTTACGATATCTTATAATTTTTTAACTCTTGTGAAATAATCCTGAAAAATCCTTACATTATTTAGAAATCCATTTAAATTCCAAAGAATGGAAATCTCCTTAAATTCCTTAAAATCACTTGAAATTTATTTACATCGCTTTAAATTCTGCTGAAATCCTTTAGGAAATCTTGGTATCTTTGAAATCTTGGAAAATATCTTAAAAACTTTTTAAATTCCCCAGAATCAATTGAAATTTCTTTAAATCCTTTTAAATTTCTAAAAATCACTTGAAATCTCTTAAAATTCACTAAAATCTCCTTAAATCTTTAATCTTATAATCTTTTACGATATTTTATAATTAATAAATCTTGTGAAAGTTCTGGAAAATCCAAAAATTCTTTTTCAATCCGTTTAAATTCCCCAGAATGACTTAACATTTTTTTAAATCTTCTTAAATTCCTTAAAATCACAAGAAATCTATTTTCATCGCTTTAAATTCTCCTGAAATCCTTTAGGCAATCTTGATATCTTTGAAATCTTGGAAAATATCTTGAAATCCTTTTAAACTGCCCAGAATCGCTTGAAATTTCTTTAAATTCTTTTAAATTCCTAAAAATCACTTGAAATCTCTTAAAATTCACTAAAATCTCCTTAAATCTTTAATCTTATAATCTTTTACGATATTTTATAATTATTAAATCTTGTGAAAGATCTGGAAAATCCAAAAATTCTTTTTCAATCCGTTTAAATTCCCCAGAATGACTTAACATTTTTTTAAATTTTCTTAAATTCCTTAAAATCACAAGAAATCTATTTTCATCGCTTTAAATTCTCCTGAAATCCTTTAGGCAATCTTGATATCTTTGAAATCTTGGAAAATATCTTGAAATCCTTTTAAACTGCCCAGAATCGCTTGAATTTTCTTTAAATTCTTTTAAATTCCTTGAAATCACTTGAAATCTCTTAAAATTCACTAAAATATTTTATAGTCCTTTATGATATCTTATAATTTTTAAATCTTGTGAATGCTTTAGAAATCCTTTTAGATTCCCTAGAATCACTTAAAATTTCTAAAAATCTCCTCAAATTCCTTAAAATCACTTGAAATCTTTTTTAAATCCTTTTAAATTCTTCAATATCATTTAAAATCCCTTCAAATATTTAAAAACATTTTATTACCCTAAAATCTTGAAACTCTGGTGAACTATTTTGAAATTTTTAAAAAATTTCTTAAAATCACTTAATGTTTCTGTAGAATTAATACCTCTTTTTTTATAATAGGACTTTTGTTTTCAGAAAATTAAATAGTTTAATAATCAAGTATTCTGAATAATGATTCACCACAGAATAGTTTTTTGATCCTGATGGGGTATTGACCAGTTTTTCCTAGATGGGGTATTTACTAGGTTATTTATTATGTAACCTGACAAGGCCCTGGTCAGTTTTCGTTAAGTAGACCAATATCCTACCAAACCGTTTCAAGCCTCATTTGGGCCTTGTTAGTTAAACTGACTTAAGACACATCAGAACTAGGGAAAATTGTCCAGGACTCTGTCAGAACTCCATCAAAATTTCTGCACGGATTTTCAAAAATTTTTTCCGCGTACATTTACACTCGGCCAAACATTTGATCAAGGTTTAATCATCATGAGTATATGAAGCTTTCGTTTCATGTTTCCCACTTTCATCCTCTTACAGAAAAGCTAATCCACCTATTCCTTAGGGATTTAATCTACAAGCTAGATTGAAGTTCTGAGTGCCGGACGCAGTGTTGCCAATTCGCGCGTCGCTCTTAATTCAAGCGTGAGGTGAAGTATCCATCGGAACATTCCAGGATGTAGGGTACTTCCGGTACCCTCGAAAGTCGACTCTCACGCTCTCGAGAACGTGAGCTCTTGTCGCTCGGCGCACATGTTTCACCGGATGAAAAGTCAGCAGAAAAGGAAAAATCCGAATTGCGATGAACGCTCTGCAGGTGTGGCTTCATAAATATGAAAGCAAATGAGAAGACCAGACCATGAAGTCGTCTCAAGACAAAAATAGGAACAATAGAGAAGAAACACGTAACACCAATAATGTGACCAACTTCGTCGAGTTTTGAGTTTACGCTATTTATTTGACAAAAATAAATATTGCTAATGTAATAAGTATATTTTAGATCTTTTAAAATGATTGAAACAAGTGAGGTCCGTTTTGTACATATGAGTTATAACTAGAGGTTCCTAATTAATTTATAGTTTAATAATTAATTAATTGATAGATAATTAATTGATAGTTAATTAATAGATAGTTAATTAATTACTTAAGGTGAAAAATATGAAAGTAAAATGCACAAGAGGTAAATATTGTAACAATCCTTTCATTATTGAGAGTATTATCAGCGATGAAATCTCGACCTCGCCGATAGCAGGTGGCTGGTGGAGTAAACAGAGAGAGAGTGGATACAAACCAGACTTTAGCCTCGAGTAAGCAAACAAAATTGAATGACAACCCGCTAATTACACAAAGAACAGAGGAAACGATGGAAATGTGGATGGTAACGCGAAAAACAAGAGGAAAAAAGTGACGTGCGTATGTGAGAGATCTGACAGAAAATGGAGAGAGATTAGGGGCACCAAGGAAGAAAACAGAGTGGAAACGGACGAGAGGGAAGAGCCAAAGGTGAAAGAGGACATGGCTCGTGTACGTGGCTGCAAATGAGGCCACAGATGCGCTAGGAGATAAGAGATGATGGAAAGTGGCTCGTGAAAAGTGCTGTCGGTTCGTTGCAAGGACGATGTAGCTGTAAGAACCAACGCGCCGTGAATGAAACATTTGCAAACCCTCAAAAGACACACTGAACCAACAAGAAATTGAAAAAAAAAATTTATTCCTTTCTCTAGATACGTTCACATTTATCTTTCAAAGGATTTATTTTGATTTATGTATTATATTATAGAAAAGTCACGAATGAATAATTTTTACTTTTAAAAGAATGTAGAAATCGCTTCAAGTAATTATATATTGATTATTATAATTTAAGGAAAGGTTAGCTACCCTATTTATCCACTTTGCAAAATATCGCGTGACAAATAGAGGCAGGATAATATACCTTTGGATAAGTATACCAGACGTGCCCTTCTGGTCGCAGTCACGCGAAATGTCTGACTTTTTATAGGAAAAGAAACCACCTTCTCTTTGTGTGACACTCTAATGACTGGTTCTAGTTCAAGTATTCAGATGAATTACAACTGATATGAAAAAATGCGAACCTTTAATGGATGCTTTTCCATTGTTTCATTAAATTCTTTATGGAGACAATT